>JAVFBX010202870.1:0-12498 GCA_034783855.1 Mopalia kennerleyi | reverse complement strand
TTTATTTTTGTCTCCGTCGTCATATAAGTGAAATACCCTTGAGTACGACATTAAACACCAATCAAACAAACAAACATATTGATGAGTACCAATCCTGTCTTTACTTAGCGCTGGAGGAAGATTAACTTTCCAACATTATGGAAACGCTTTACATCCCGGTTGTGCCAGTGTCAATTATTGTTGGAATACACCACCGTTATATAAGTGAAATACCCTTAAGCACGGCATTAAATACCTATCAATCAATCCATGTGCCTAATTTACACATACTACAGCACAAATTATAACAAGAAATGTTTTACTCTAGCAACCAGTAGGGAATGGAAGGCCCTCTACATTAAAGAGAGATTGTTCTGTAACAATGTCTTTGTTCTATTCAAGATATTCAAATCAAGGTTTTTCAAATAACCCTGTATTTTTAACATCCATTTTTTGTTGTTTTTTTTTTTCTTTTTTGAAATTCTATCTTGTTTAAAAATGAACTTTTATCTTATTTAATGATTTATTAAATTTAAATTATTGAATAAGTGGGCCACCGTTAAGAACAAATGGTTTCAGTTGGAATTAGGTTGCATATACCCTTCTCATTCATTCATTTATTCATTCATTCAATCATATTCCGTTTATTTTGTTTTTTTGCCCCTGGTTTATAAGAATGTAGTTGAATTCCGAACCAGACACCACAAACAAACAAAAAAACATAATAAATTGTTTTCAGTTAGAATGAGTCAACCCTCTTTTCATTACTTCAGTCATTCATTCATTTATATTCATTTTATTTTCTTCCACAGGATTATAGGAATGTGGATGAAGTCCGTATTCGGTCTAAAGGGGAGATCTCTATAGACCCTAAACTAAATATAGAACAAGCTACCAGAGACAATGATAAAGCTTACGTAAGTCATTCATTGGTGTTTTCTTTTTCATTTATGTTTAAACAAGACTTCCTCCCTATTTTCCAACATATTTTAGTAACAAATGCAGAGCAAGAAGTGGAAAAAACCACTGCCATCTAAAGCCCTGTGGTGGAGCGGGTTGGCCAGTCCTGCAGAATACTCCCTCATACTCAAGGGTATTTCACTTATATGACGACCGAGACAAAAATAAAACGTACAAACAGATCAGCTTCCTGTTTGTACGTTTTATTTTTGTCTCGGTCGTCATATAAGTGAAATACCCTTGAGTACGACGTTAAACACCAATCAAACAAACAAACAAAATGTCATCTAAAGGAAATACATTTAGGTATTAAAACCACCAAAGAAAAATGATCCCACTATGATGGTTTTGCTCTTCACACCTTAAAAATACACCACCATTTTATAAGTAAAATACCCTAGAGCATGGTGTTAAACATTATTAAATTGAAGTAATAGTAATTCAATAATAAATTGTGTTTATACCCATACTAACTTTAAAGCTAATCTCCCAGAGATAGGAATAATACAGCAATATAATTACAAGTAGTACAATATTATATATCTATATATATCTGTTGGTAAGAGTGTTGGCCCTACAAGCTAAAGTCCTGAGATTCGAATCTCTCTGCAGCAAAATGTTCTTTCTTAACATTTTAAAAATATGTTCGACCTGCTGCCGTGTCTTACTGGCTAGAGTGTCTAGTTACTAATCCTTCTTCTATGTACCGTCCATGACTTTAAGTCTGCCTATGGGCCGTCAGGTATATAAATGAGTCCCGGTGGATCCGGCAATCGCAGGGATGGTTTTTACAAGGTTTCCTTTCATTTTTTCACCCGTAATTAGACCAGGAAGGAACCATGTAAAGTGTGTCATCATATACGTGAAATACCCTTAAGTACGACGTTAAACTCTGATCAAACAAATAAACAAACAAAATAACAAATAAAATATGATGAAATATATAATCTATAAAATATGATGAAATATATAATCTATAAAATATGATGAAATATATAATCTATAATGTGTGTTCCATGGTGTTTAGGCGCAGACTGTGGCCATACCTGATGTGCAGATAGCTGAACAAGTCGGGGAGTTAAAATGGTGGATCATCCTGGTAGCCGTGTTAGGAGGGATTATACTCTTAGGTCTTCTAATCCTACTCTTATGGAAGGTGAGTTAATCAGATCATCCTGGTAGCCGTGTTAGGAGGGATTATACTCTTAGGTCTTCTAATTCTACTCTTATGGAAGGTGAGTTTATGAGATCATCCTGGTAGCTGTGTTAGGAGGGATTATACTCTTAGGTCTTCTAATTCTACTCTTATGGAAGGTGAATTTATCAGAAATCGTAAAGGACATTACACACTAAAATTTAAATACTATATTACACTGCTCCAGTGAGTAGTGTAATATATCTTTTTTATTATTAGTTAAATGCAAGATTTTTTCATAAATCGAAGCATTTTTTTTTTTCTTATAACAATTTCTGACCAGATAGTCTCTGAATAGTTTGAGATTATTTGAAACTTGCAGAGAATCAGAATTATGTTATTCAAAACTTTATGAAAAATGAAGTTATTTCATTGCTGTATTATAAAATGAAATAACACACATTCTTTTGCCCTGTGCTTAGTTGTTAGCATGTTTGTCTACTTATCCTATTGTGCTGTATCGTTCATGGGTTCACTTCGGCTTGTTGACCTTCAGGTATATAGGTGAGTCAAACGATGTGGCCCCGGCTATCGCTGGGTGGGTTTTTACAAGGTTTCATTCCGGTTAACCAGTGCAATTAGGCAAGGAACAGTGTGAAGTGGACAAGCTCTTTGTCATATAAGTGAAATACTCTTGAGTACAATATTAAACCCCAAGCTACTGTCAATTATTTGGAATACACCACCATCATATAAAGGAAATACCCTTAACCATGGCGTAAAACACCAATCAATAATTGTGTGTATTTTGATTAACTGGTTTTTGTCAGCATCCATTGGGCAAACCTTAAATACTACGCTTAAACTTTCTTTAACCCATGTTGTTATTCTGACATCTTGTTTAAACCGATTATTTTTTGGTGGGCCTGTGGGGAGCCAGACTGCCAGTATACACAAGTTTCTGTGCATGTTGAATCCAAATTAAACAATTAAATTTGTGTATAAAATAAAATTAAACATCGCTTTTATCAAAGATAACCTCAATTTCACCGTTTTTAATTTCAGCTCGGATTTTTCAAGAGAAAGAAACACGACGAAATGGAAATGCACGAGGCTCATTTGGAAAAACAGAAAAACCCTGATGATGCATAAACATGAAGAAGGCACCATTTTTTTTCTACCAATATTGTTCAAAAGGCCACCAAGAAAAAGTAATGTGATAAAAGTCCAGTCTGGGAAATAATGGCTTAAACCAACAGAGTCATAAGTTACCCGTTAGGCTACTTATTCAGGAAAAGGGAGAGAACTTTTTGCAGACTTCCGCGTCTTTCAGCAAGTAAGAAAGCTGACGTAATTGCCAGTTTACGGCTGATTTAAGAACATTTATGACCAAAGTACAGGTCGATCTTTTTGCCAGAAATTTTTATACAAAATTACGGCTAAAGTATTTTTTTTCTCAATCTTTTTTTTCATTATTTTTCATATTCATGTCAACGTTTGTCTATCACTTAATCCATTCCTCTTGTGCTCTTGGTTCAATATTTTAATATAAATTCATTATTTTGTGTTATTTCTTTTATCATATAAAAATAGTTTCTCGCTCTGTGTACTTAATACATTTGTAGTTTCCATAGAACTACAGTAGGTGTAATGATCTACTCAATCAATTAATATTGTTATCACTTAATGTCCTTCACATTGTAATTATCTTTTTCAATTATTTGTATGTTTTTTCTAACTTGTGCCTTTTATGGAGAAATTTTTTTACTTTTATTGAAGAAGGATGTCAATCATAAAAACGAATTAAATGGCTTTGTAGCCGAAAAATGTTTAAATGGGTATGCAGCTTTTGCCAAAGGGATTCCAGTTGTAAACACACTGATTTAAGTTGTAAACACAGGGATTCCGTTTGTAAACACAGGGATTCCATTTGTAGACACACTGATTTTAGTTATAAACACAGGGATTCCATTTGTAAACACAGGGATTCCGTTTGTAAACACAGGGATTCCGTTTGTAAACACCGGGATTTCGTTTGTAAACACCGGGATTTCGTTTGTAAACAGGGATTCCGTTTGTAAACACTGGGATTTCGTTTGTAAACACTGGGATTACGTTTGTAAATCGAGGAATCCGGTTGTTAGCACAGGGATTTCAGTAAGCAGAGGTGCACAAAGATTATATTTCTTGGCACTGGCATGCCAAAAACCAATTGCAGTTGTAGCGGTGGTGTTAGTGACACCTACAAAGGTTTTTGAACAAAGGATTGAAATTGCACATTTACAATAAGCAATGAATATCATTACATTGTTTCTGTTCATGTAGCTTTTTAAACATAAGATCTCACTGTTTCTGTACATAATAAAACAATGCTGCCGACCCAGAGGCCAAATACATGTAAATACACTGTATCCCTAAACTCGTGTAGCACACTAACACGGTTTGCTGTGCTCCGTTAAACGTCCAGGTGGAGAGCAGTTCCCATTGCCCTGGTTTGGGGCAACACCAAACTGTTCTCTTGTGGTGTGTATTTCATGCCTTGTGATGTCCTGTCTTGTCATTGTTTATTGCCAGTAGTGTTGAGGGTGAGTGAAATTACTGTCAAGTCAAACGAAACAAAAAATGCACATCGCTTACAGTTTTTCTTAAAATCTGTTACACAATACCACTCGTTATCATTTTAATCTTACACGTAGTTATCAATTTTTGGTATAACTCTAACAGTTGTTGATCAAACGGCAATGTTATTGTGTTAACTATAATGTTGTAGTTACATAATATGAGGCAAAAAATGAAAATGGTGAAATAATTTTAAAACTGCCAAAAAACACAGAACAGTCCAAAGACCTGACTCATCATCAAGTAAAATATCCTTTAGTGTGAAATTTAAGATTACGTAAGTATGTATTTATAAGGCTGCACATTTTCATTTTGTATGGAAGGAAACACCATTAGTATAAAACTGAGCATGAGGTGAAGTCAGGAGACTATTTCTATCAGTTTGTATGAGTTCTTGTAAATCTTTCGTAGACTGGACTGCCCGCGGCCGTGGCTTAGTGGTAACGTGTACGCTTACTAATCCTGCTTCAAACTACCGTTCACAAGATCGAGTCTGCCTGTCGACCATCGGGTATATGAGCAGGTCACACGATGTTGCTCCGGCAACCGTGGGGACGGTTTTCCACGGTAATAAGGCAATGTGAAGTGGACAATCCGTCATCGTATAAGTGATATACATGTACCCCTGAGTCCAAGGTTAAACCCCAATCAAACAAACAAACATTAACAAAGACCAGGACATAGCTCCGTTTGTGTTCAATACTGTTGTGAATATAAATCTGCAATATTTTCGTGTTTTGCCAGGATTAAATAAATAAGAATAGAGATTTCGTGCTACACACCATGTAAAACTACACATTTCAGTAAGTACTAAGTATGTAAAATGTAATTAGTGTAGCTTAAATTTACGACTTTAAATTCTTAATTGACTGTTTTTGAGACAATACGAATACAAGAAGTCTTTTTTTATGAAAGTAGATAAAAATTAAATTACATTTTATTGCAATGGTGTAAATATTTTTGCTAAGTAGTTTTTTCAGGGTTTTTTTTAATACATTTTTTTGGAAATGAGTGTGATTTAATTCATAGGATGTGAAATTTACTTTGCCCTGTCATTTTGTTTGGGTATTTGTTTGTACATGCTTGAGTTTCTTGTATATATTTGAATGTCATAACTTTATTTGGAGGTTCGCTTCATTTCTTTGCCACTTGATCATGTGTGCGACGTAGCAACATTTATTTGTGTGCTTAATTGAGAAAAAGGCTGTGTGCTTAGTTTAGATAAAGACATTTTCATGTCCATTTTTATTTTTCAAACTATTTTGAAATTTTTACTTTATTAAATCTTTCTAAACTAGTAAATCTGGTACTTGTATATTGTTATCATATGTAAACAAAAAAATAAATGTGGAACAAACTGGTTAACATGTGGATCTTCAAACAGTTTTAAAATTGTAAAATTTTACAGAAGAATTTTTGTCAATTATTCTGTTCTATTATGGCATCTTCTTTCCCTATTTATTTGAAACGTCTTTATAATTTCAACTTAATGTGCTTCCATTCTTTCTGGTGCTTTAATGGGAGAATTTTTTGCTGACCTTTCTACTTTTTTTTCGGTTACTGAATGCTGGGGAGATTTTGAGGTGATTTCTACTAAGTTTGCAACACATTCATTGTTGTCACATATGTAAAATGACTTAGTAAGGGCTGGGAAAGGCGAAAAGATTAATCAAACTTCTATGTCCAATGCCTAGAGTGTTTGATGCTCTGAGCTCGAAGCACATGTGAGCGTCATCAGTAATTGATTATTCCTCGCTTTATTATTTCCATTCATATTCAGAACTATTGGTGCACAGCAACGTCTTAAAATGAGCTGACAAGGGGTAAAATGTAACCATTTTCAAATCTTTCAAATTTAACACTATTTTTATATAATAGATGGAAGGATTTCATTACTGTATTGTACAATAGCGTACGGCACTCCTGTTTAAAATAACATGTTGATATTATCATTTAGCAAGTTACAAATATCAGCTATGTCGGGCATTATACTTGTAGTTTTTTTCATGTTGTTTAAAAGGTCTTCAAAATCCTAGAAATTAATACAGATTCTGCCTTGTTTTTTATCAACTTTCTCTTTCACTTTAAACATTGTACAGTGGCATCTTATTAATGCTCTATCATTTGGTACTTAATTTACAGCATTTGTGTATCTATCAATGTATTCACATTTTGTATTTTCACTTTTGTTTTCTGCTTAATGTTATATACAAGAAATTTTCTTGTATTTGGTACTTCATTTACAGCATCTGTGTATTAGTCAATGTATTCATGTTTCATACTTTTATTTCTTACTTAATTTGAAGTTCATACTATAGTATCCAAATTCACTTTTTTTTCCCTTGATACTGCCATTCTGCTTTTGTATATAACCATCCTCAAATAATTTTAATCTTATATGTTAACTAATTGATTTATGTGTGGAAACATAATATTGGATTTATTTCCAATTTTCCCTATACCGCCTATCTTAAAACTCATGGATTGGCCCTTCCTTGCCATAAACCGATAACATAATTGTGTAATGGGATGCCACTCTGTTGTGGTAACATCACAACTCAAAATCTCCATATTGAAATAAACTTAATTGAATTTAAAAGCCCAATGAAACAAAAACAAAATTATTGGCTACTACTGGTTGATGAGTTCAAACTGTACCCTATTCTTATTAAATTTTTGTTTGGTTTGAATGCTAAGGGTAGTACGTTCTAAGTGTAGTTGTCTCGGGTCTTTACTTTGCCGAGAAGAACTTGCAATTTCTAACAGAAGGCAAGACACTTAACCTTTTGTATGTGTGTTATTGTGGCTGTTCAGGATTGGAGTAGCTGAGGGTTCGGAGGGAGCTTCCTGTTGCCCCGGTGCTCTCAGAGCTAAGGGGCAACATGAAGCCAAACTGTTTGTGATGTCTTGGTTTTTCATCCTGTCATTGTCCTGTCTTGTCTTTATTACCACTGGTCTTGAGGGTGGATTCCTTCACCCATTTGGCTGACACACCACTCTACTCTGTGAGGTGGAACAAACTTGAGAACTGTGTCAAACTCCAATAAAGCGTACAAACAGTATTGAAGGACACCGCCGCTGTAATATTGAAATACCCTGGAGCACAACCTAACCACCGATCAATCGTTCATTTATTTGATCACTGTATATAAATATGATAATCAACAGGCTGGTGCCACAGAGGCCATTGTTAATATGCTTTGCTGTGTTTTTGTCGGCTTGGATGGGATACGCATTTCTCCACAATGTAATGCTTTGTATTGTTGTTGTTGTTGTGAATGTGATGAGAGTTTTTGTAAGGAAATGTTTGCGTCTTAATTTTAGAATGAATATGCTGATAGAATATTACAACTTACCAGGCAGATCGATGCCAGATGATGCTGTGCCTAAAGGCACTTATCCAATAGTCTGAATGTAAAAACTTACAGGAATTGAAAAGTTTTTCAACATCTACTCCTTATGGTCAAATTGAATGAATTGTGTTTGAAGCCCATAAGAGAATAATATCAGGAAATTAGGTATGAATATGTGAGCATAAACATTTTTACATTGTGAAGCTCTGAAATTTGTGTAATTCCTATTTATGGTTGGATTTTCGCTGATGCAGGAAGAAAATATCTTTAAAACTTACAATAAGCTGAGAAATTTACATTTATAAATTTACTACCTTGTTTTAGGTGCGTAACTGAAATACCGATGAATGTGGCATAAAACACCAATCAATCAATCAACCTTATATTTTTTACATGGTGTATGCATGCTAGTGAAATGAAAGCTGTGTGTTGTGTCTACAAATGTTTTGTAAAATACAAATAAGGAATTTACTGGCAAGTTCGTGATCACATGACCTATATTTTCAATCGGGTGGTTGGGAGGGAGCTTACTGTTGTCGTTGGATTTAAAAGGCAACTGGAAACCTTTCTCTTCCATACTGCGTCTTGTGACTGTTGTCTTTCATTTGTTTCTGGTTGGGGGCGGGTCCTTCACCTGTGTCATTGATCTTCATTCCTAGGAGTGAAATACCCTTCAATACGGTGTTAAACCCCGATCAAACAAATAGAACCAAGCGTCGGAGTGCGTTTGAATATGACGTTTTAGGATTCAGGATTTTGAAGGAAAAAAAATGTTCTTCTGGTTTATAATCTTTGTAAAGGGTCAGCAAATTCTTTATTTGTATTGGATTTGTACATACTTGTTGCTATTGTGATGCAGCTTTAATACGCATGGGTGTTGGTGATTTTTAAATGAAACAGTGTGAACTTCTGCCTTTTTTTATATGCTCAATATAACCAATGTAATCTGTCTCTTATACACTTTTTTTTTTCTATTAGACTTTTTTGGGTACAGTTCAGCTTATTTATTTTATTCTTCACAAACTGATTTTAGACTTACTATATCGCCAGTACCATGACCTTCATACTGAAGGTGTATGTTGCCATGGTAATGTATATCTTCATTACCATGACGACCAGTGCTGAACCATGTAGATACGGTCACCATGATGATAGCTTTTTCTCATGTACGACACCAGCCTGTGTTTATGTATAATTAAGGTCAATTATATGCAATTTTTCTTCAAAATTCAAGAATTTTGAAGTAGAATTAAATGACCGTTAAATGTTTTAAATAACTTATGGCTTGGGACTGGCTTCCAAATTGTGTACAAGAAACAAATTTCGGATGTTCTGCATATTATTTTAAATAACTACAAGTTTAGAAAAAAACAGACAATTACATCATGTATTTTCTTATCCATTGAGTGTAAAGAACATGCCGAGCTTTAAGCAGTCTTGTGAAGACAGTTGTAGATAAATCAGGACATGAACTGTGGATATGTTTCAGAGTTTTAGTTACTGATGTGTCAATTTAGACAATTTGGATTGGGAATAATATTAGGATCTTGTGTTCTTAAATGCTCTTATCTTAACATATGTAGACAGTGTCCTTTTCACCAGTCATTCATGTGTTACCAGTGTTTTATCACATTCGATGTGTACTTTCAGTTTTCTTAGATTTCGTTTTCTGTTTTCTTAAAGCTACCTCAGTTTTGTTTTCTTTGGGTAAAAAATTACAAGTAACAAATCAATCAATGTCGTAAGTTGATTTGGATAATTTTCTTTTTTCATTCAAATTTATGTTTTGCTTAATGATTTCAATATAAAGAAAAACTTTGGGCGAACATTTTTATTTTCTTCGCCTAATACTATAGAGGTTGTGAACAATTTTTTCGACTTTGATATTCCAATCTGACTTCTTAATTCAAGCGTTTAATTTTTATTATATATTTTCCCAGATTGTGTTTAGTACCATTGAAGGGCTATCGATATCTCTCTGCATTGGTTATTACATGCTTGATAAAGCTAGTGTGGTATCCCTGTAAATCTGTTACAAATATAACACAATAAACATTAATCCTGTGCGGTTACGATAATTGGCACAGGACATTAGATCCCTATTGTCAAATTATCGATTTATTAAACACCTTGTCATATAAAATTCCATTATTCACATGTTAAGCTTATAGTTTTAATTTAGTACGCCAAGTATAGGCCTTCTTGTGGCTTTTAATTCTTTAGCTCAGTATTTCTGTTTAGATGTGTATATATATGTGTACTGCTATGAGCTTTAAGATACCGTCCTTCCTTCCAACTTGGACTTGTCTGTATTATATGCCTAATAAAATTAACACATTTGTAATAATGGTCTTCTTGATTTCAATACTATTTGGATACATCTGACCTACGAATGGCTGTAGTACATAGTCAGGTGACCACCGGCTAGGGCCGACCTTTTTTGTTTGTTTGATTGGGGTTTTGACGGCGTTCTTAAGGTTATTCCAATTACTTACATGACGGCGTGCCAGCCCATTTGGGTGAAGGAAACCACCCCACTAGCAACAAACAAAGACATCACGGTACAAATTACAGGACAATACAAACAAACAAATCGGCTTTAGCTCTGAAAGCACCAGGGCAGCAGGAAGCTACCACCTGCGGGCAGAACATTGCAAAACTGTTGCTGTATGCTGGTGTTATGGTCAATTACTGTTGGAATACACCCCGTCTTATCAAGGAAATACTCTTTTGTATGGCCGAAACACCAAACAATATTATTCAGGCCGGAGGCTGGACATAAAAAATTCACAAAAAAATTATTTCAAAACAGCAATCTTACCTATTCACTTTCGCTCAATATCTTGCTTTCAGAGCGTCTGATTTTGGTCAATACTGACTGGTCAGTAGCTACATACATTGTTTGTACGGCGTCACTAAGCTGAAGTCCAGTTCGACAAATTCACAATAAGCGTTAGCTCGGCAAAATCATTTCTTGACCTGCATTTTGTTTTAATTGGTTAAAATTGTTCTAAGTAAAACAGAACTAGGAAATATTATCGTGAAGAGTTGAGAGGGAGCTTCATGTTGTCCTGGGGCTCTCAGATCTAAGGGGCAATGTGATGCATATCTGTTTGGGATGTCTGTGCATTGCGTCCTGTATTTGCCCAGTCTTATCTTTGTTTGTTATCAAGGTATGAGCGTCTCTTGTCCAACTGACTGTTTATTGGTTCAATTTGGAATTTGTGTTGTACATGTAGGTCTACTTAATTATGGTAATTTATTTCACTTCGATTAAAGCAGCAACAGGCCAAGCAGGCCACTGGTTGAAGAAAGCAAACCCTCAACAAATTACAGACAAAACCGGACAATCACAAAACTAAATTGCCACATCAAAAAAGCTTAGATCTGGAAGCACCAGGGCATCAGGAAGCCCGACCTGTGGCTACGGTCAGTTTGTTTGAAGAGTAGCAATACTGTCTTTACTTAGCACTTGAGGTAAATGGACTTTCCCACATTATGGAAACGCTTCACATCTTCATTGTGTTAGCGTCAATTATTGTTGGAATACACCGCCGTCATATAAGTGGAATAGCACGGCGTAAAACACAAATCAAGCAAAACTTGGGACATCTCTTGAACCATCGCGACCTTGAGTCCATACAATCCCAACTCGTACACGTTGAATGTTCCTAAATATTTCAATTGATACACTTCAATAACAAAACTTGGGTATATGATTTAAACAATGTTTTGATAATTTATGTTTTTGACAATGAAATACTGGTGGCTACCTGGGACCAGGAGGGGTAGGTATCTAAAGTGGATACTCTAAATAAAAATCCCAATACAAGCATAGCAGAGGGTACAGAAAGGGTTTTTTCTTCGAGTACCAGGTGGTCACTGCTCTTCATTGTTGTATAGTGCACAGCAGGCCATCATTTTTGTGAAATAACCTAAAGAAATACAAGACTGATGTTCAGATGTTATCTAACCACAATTTGGAGATATAGCGATGAAAGGCAACTGTCTTGGGAACATGTTCCTAGCGGGGAGCATGTCTGGAAGACACACGACTAGAAGTCAATGTTCTACAGAAGAAAATGTGTGGATGGCAAACGTCTATTAGTAAAAGTCATACAGAAGGAGATGTGTGGATGACAAATGTCTAGAAGTCAATGTTTTTCAGAAGGAGCTGTGTGGAGGCATACATCTAGAAGTAATATTCTACAGAAGGAAGTTGTGGATGACAGACGTCGAGAAGCAAATGTCTTACAGAAGGAGATGTGTGGATGACAAACGTCTAGAAGTAAATCCCTACAGAAGGAGATGTGTGGATGACACACGTCTAGAAGTAAATGTCGTTCAGAAGGAGATGTATGGATGACAAACGTCTAGAAGTAAATGACCTACAGAAGGAGATGTGCGGATGACACACGTCTAGAAGTAAATGACCTACAGAAGGTGTGTGGA
>JAVFBX010202859.1:0-12498 GCA_034783855.1 Mopalia kennerleyi | reverse complement strand
GACAGACGGACGGACGGACGGACGGACACGAGTAGCATTTCTAAGTCCCCCCCTACTATAGTAGTGGTGGACAAAAACACATAAATGATTATAACATAGTTTTGATGACCATATCTCTAATTGCTGTAATTCTCAGCATGTAAAATCAATGGACGGGTTTTCCTGCAGAATCAAATGAAAGCTGGGAACAAAAGAAAAATCGGGCATGCTTTTGTATCCCGTGAAATATATTGATTTGCAGATTGAACTTCTAAGGCTTGATTCTTTGCACCGACTGGCTTCATAATTGTTGATTGCTTAGATAAATGAGAATAGTTATAGCAAAATGTTATTTATCAATTAGAATTTATTGCTAAGAAATTTATGTGAAGTTAATAACTGAGTTAATAAACTGGTGGGCTTAACCAGAGACAATTGTTTATGATTTAGAAAGATTTGATTCGTAACAGATTGTGTCTATCATTTTTAAAAGAAATACATATTCTTGTCAATGTCAAGTGAACATTAAATGGGAATCCCTTGAAAGTGGAGTATGTCAGCTTAATGTATGTTACTAAGAATTTAGAAAATCCTACTGTTGGCGGCATTCATTACATCTTTGATTGGATCTTGGTAGTATTAACTACAACAACTCTTGATATGCATTTAATATGAAGATTATTGAAATCAGGGCTGAACATAAGAAGACAGTCATGGAGACGAACGCTATGGGAGACGAGCTGTCGTATGGCAGACATCCCGGCGGTTTGAGGCCCTCCATCAGGTGAACGGTAACGTCGGCAGACTCCTGGCTGCAGTACAATCGAACAGGCCTTTCTGAACATTGGGTAATGGCATCGATAAAACTATTTTAAAAAACAAACATGTAACATTTCCGTTATCTCAGGCAATACTTCATTTTTAAAACATGCTATGTCTACAAAAACACCATGGTAAATCACTTAATGTTTATCCCCTAATTTTATAGGGAAAAAGTGCAATTCAGTCAATTTATTGTTGAAAATTTTAATTTCAAATTAAACTTAATCGACTTGATTAAGAACTTACCCATTATTTCTGTTGACATATAATTATGTACCAGAATTTTCTCTTCTCAAATGAAAAAAGTTCTGAGTAGATAACTGTGGTGGGATATTTGAAAGAGTTCAAGAAAGCTATCGACGAAATCCTTTATTTTTTGGGTGTCTGATAACTATCAAAAGTATAACGTTCTAACGCATTGAGCGAAAAGGTTATTTTGATGAACGTACCTACAAACAAGCTGGAGGTATAGGCCTGGGGTATAAGCGTTGTGCTTTTCTCTGGTAAACTCCCTCTCTACACCAGCACAACAATTATTAATGCCATCTTTGTATTGTGAAACACAGTTCGCATGTTCGACTTGAACTATAAAATAAACGACGATAAGTATGTTCATTGAGGCAGTTTATCGGAATGTCAATAATCATCTTTTTACACAATAAATAAAGATAGAGGGACTATATATATTTTGTCAAAAGCTGATTACGGGAGATATAAGGACTAAATGTGGTTCAGATTAATGGAAGGTGTTCCTGGTACTGATTTTAGTGTCTTGCTCTCAGGTCCATTGGTTAGACTTAAATACCGATCCAAATCTGTGGACACCGAAATCCAATGGCAAATCATAGGCATTCCAAAGGTGAAGACTAGACCACCAAGTGTCAAATCCAAGAAAAACAAATGTTGATGTCCAGACCACCTAGTGCCAAATCCTAGATGACACAATAGTCAAGTCAAGACACCCCAGTGGCAAATCCTAGAAGACACATTGGAGAAGTCCATGGCGTCCAGTGGAACTTTCTCACAATCCTGGTTATATCATATTTCCTCCCTAATTTTTTTCTACAGTTTCTTTCCTGTAATAGGTTTGTCCATGGAACTTGAATGAATGAAGTTTGAAGACAACCGGTCCCTCTGGCTAAGGCCAGTTTGTTTGAAGAGTAACAATGCTGTCTCTACTTAGCACTGGAGGAATGTAAACTTTCCAATATTATGGAAATGCTTCACATGCTGGCTGTGCTAGTGTCAATTATTGTTGGCATACACCAGCGTCGGATAAGTGAAATACCCTTAAGGCGTAAAACACCAATTAATGAAGACAACCAGTTGGCTTATCTTCAAGTTATGATATACACTGTAGTTGCGTTAATAAAAGACATAACACAATTGGCCGCTATGTTAATTTTTCGTTTCAACCATTCATGGTTATATAACAATGCTTATGTATTTATGTAAATACCTTCAATATGATCACACGTGTAGGCAAAAGCAGATTGCATCTTCTCTATATCAGCTGTACTGTCAATCATTTCTAGCCGTTTACTATCATGGCGACAAGAATACCGGAGATTCTGAACACAGAAAATAGTGACGTCAAAACTCCCATCACTGTAAAATAAGTCATAGCATAAGATAAAAAGATAATAGAATATTCCGTAACAAAAATAAAGCATAGCCTGACATCTTCAATTACACAATGAATCTTTATACATTGAAATGATAACTGATTCATTTAACGATTCATTTAACAATTGATTGATTGATTTAACGATTGATTGATTTAACGATTGATTAATTTATTTAACGACTGATTGAACGATTGATTGGACGATTGATTGATTGATTGATTGATTGATTGATTGGTTGATTGATTGATTGATTGATCGCTCGATCGATCGGATCGATCGATCGTCTGATTGATTGGTTGATTGATTGATTGATTGATTGATTGATTGATTGATTGATTGATTGATTGATAAGAAATATCACCAACTTACAGACATTTTGACTTTAGTACTTCAACGTCTCTTGAGGCTGACAGACTAGTCTCTGTAGAAGCCACATGACGTAAGCAGTTGTACACCCCTAACACGACATCATTCGGACAGGCGCAAACTAAACTCAACTCCAGTAACAACAGGAAACCTGTATAAAATTGGCAAAAAATCGAATAATTTTCATTAAATTCATTGTGACAAAGTATAGCACGTCGTGTGAATATAACATGCAGTGCTACCTATGTCGTTAAGGAACAATTCAATTTAATTTAGTTAATGGCATAGGAGAAAATGTCGGTCATATGTGTACATAATTATCTCCCCTTTTGACCACTGGCCAACACCATTCAATTGTATTGTTTATTGCCAATGACATAGGGTGGCAATTTCGGTTATAGGAGTGACATATTTATTTCCTTTTTTGACCACTGTCCAACCCCATTTGAGAAGCCATAACCAACTTTAACCAACTCTGATCTCTGTTTGAGGCCGACTTCACATGCCAATTTACCTAAATTGTAAAAAAAAAACCAGTTACAAGAGTCACAATCGTGCCGTTGAAATAAATTCCAGTAAAAATTGGATAATCTTAGGACTGTGGAACTAATCAGAAATTAAATTACGACCACAATTGTGTCTTGTTAGTTAGATACTTTGAGCCTCCTGTCGGTAAGTCTGCAGTGCGTTTAACACGTTATTAAATCATAGGGCTTTACATATTTTTTTAAACTCGCATCAGACGGGAGGCAAAATGAGCAAAGATCTCGCTGGTGTAACGCAGTATGCTAGATTGTAAATGATTATTACAGGTTATCGAATTAGTATAGATTTTATGTGACAATCCACATAGGGAGCATATAATACAACTTGCCTTGTCGCTTAAAGAGTTAGGTCCCTTTGAAAAGGTCACGATATTATGTGATCCGATCTTTAGTAGAATTAAATGAAAGCAGTAATTGTCAAGAGCACTATGTTCAACTTGGTCCACGTTTAATTTAACAGACACACAGAGGCCGGCAAAGCTAACCTTGGAAACGAAAGTCCATACCATCCAATATCTGGTAGGGATTTAGAAGGACGGCTATTAGATTAGTTACCAGATTCGCCAATATCTCCTGTTATTTGATCACTAGTGACGGGAAGACGCCGACAAAAGAGCAATTTCTACCGGAATAAGAGGCAGGCCAGTGGAGCTTACCCAAACACAAGGCGGGCTTGTTAGATTCAAATCAAGGTGGCCCGAATAAACATTTCATCCAAGAGAAGATGATGTTGGTTGAATGCTGACGTATAGACATTGATTCCTGTCTTAACCCACGTTTCAATATACTATACTGGGGACATGGCAAGGTAACCCGAAGTGGACACAGGACTATTTGTGCAAACTAACCAAGCTTTCGGGTAACAGTTGATGTTTCGAAGACATTATCTCAACACAAAGGTCACAAGCAATTCACCTAAACCAACCAAGCAAATTGTTATTCACTAATGCAACTTTTCGCAACTCACATATCAAGAACATATGCGTTCGACAGGCCACATAATCGGAAATTTGAGTCAAATAACATAAATACTCCAAAATCCTAAATAAGTGTTTAAGTTAAAGAAATTCTACCTGTAAATTAGGTAACAATGATTTTATTTGCCGTAAAGAAAATGACAAATGTCTATCAACGGTTAAAGGAAAAAGAAATGTGGTTTGATTCGTAGTACCACGCGGATTTAACTCTGATACGACCTACCAGTGTCCCCGTGTAAACGGAGTTTACAGATACACAGGGATCGACTGAACTAATCCTTGGTCCACATTTAATATCTAGAAACTTGTAGGAGGACGCATGTTATGTCAATTAATATCTCCCGTTATGTGATCACCAGGGTCAGGAAGACGCTGATAAAAAGGCAATTTATACCTTAATAAGAGAGAGGACAGAGGAGCTTACCCAAACACAGGGCGGATTTATCTCAATTACATCAGTGTGTCCAGAATAAACAGTTCATTTCAGACAAGATGGTATCTGTGCCGAAATGTCTCATCCCACCCTTTTCAGATGTAACTAAGATCTGATAATGAATTACCCTGTCTAAATCAGATTGCTCTCTATAAATCGTACCCTATTTCAGATGCCAGTCGGTATCAGGGGTCCGTTCCACAAAATGATCTTAGCCTCAGTTCATCTTAATTGCCATGACGACCAGTACTGAAGGCATTGTGTCGCCATGGTGATTAAGATCGACTTAGACTAAGATCGCTTTGTGGAACTTTATCCAGGTCTTCAAACGCCATTTAAATTATATATATTCTCCAGAAACCATCATGTGCATAATCTTTTCATTGTAACTAGTTATGTACTCTTCATCACAAGTCCTCAAAAGACCTGTTGCAATTTGCCAATATTGTTCCCATCCCTCATCAATTCTCTTTCTAACAACTTTTACATTCCAATTCTCTCCATTTGATAAGCCACATATAACATACCGAATACACGACAAATCTTAGAACGCAGGGTATAGATATACCTTCATCGATTGTTCAGTGTGAAATGTCACATTCTAAAGATATTGAAGTAAAGTCGATATTACGATATGTAATCTCACGGACAGTAGCTTGTAGTCGTAGATGAGAGGTCAACTATACGGTCTATATAATACTAACAACACCTTGTCGGGTAATTAGACAATTAAATAGTGAATGTCTTATCATTTTCAATAAATTAAGATTTTTAGAACGACAATACTTTGTCTCAATAGCATGCAATATCTGACCACACAAAAGTAAAGTGGGTCATTGTTGTGTTGAAAATAAAAGACAGTTAAATAACTTTTTATTTTATTGGGTTTAAAATTCAAATATATAGGTCAAAGACATAAACGTTTTTAAAGAACGTGTAGAAACGGACCGCCTATGAATCGAACCCGTGACACCACAATGTCAGACCCTGAATCGTTAAAACCTCCACAGGTAACAGACCAGTCACACAATCATAAAATCAATCGACTCCTGTAAAAATATCAAGGGATCTTGACAAATATTTCTTTAAAATAAAACATTAAGTTCGGAAGCTGGTCACAGCAAATGTAGAAGTCAACTTGAACACAAGTGTCCGGCAAACGGGGATAAATATAGCAATTTCTATCGGAAAAGTAAAGATAGACATGTCGGAATCGAACCAAACAGTCTCGAAGAAAAAATATTCATAACACAGAGTTTGTTTATTGTTAGCGGTAAAGAAGTTCATTTCAGTATTGACCTACAATCAAATATGTTACTGATGGCATGGAAAGACAATGCTCATCCGCGGTCATCCGACTAGCACACAAACTAAAGCAAACTTTTGCGGACAACTTGATATTTTAGAGAAAAATCTTCAACATACTGATTACAACGCTAGTTTTCCCAAAACCATAGATAACGGAATCTAGTCATCTATAACAGGCTCACAGCTATTTATCACATTTAAGCAAGGAAAACTAGCTGATAAGCTCACTAGTCCCAGGCGGGAGGTTAATATGAGAACGTATGCTCATAATCATAGTAAAATCACCTATTCCTGCATCTAAGAGTAAATCCCATAGTGCTCATCATCATAATAGTTTGCGTTATTTTGTGGAAAACAATCCTGACTGTGGTAAATGATCCGAAGACACAAAGTCAAACAAAATATCAATTTTAGTAATAGATGAATGGACAAGAGCAGATGAAACACAGTGGTCAAGCCATGATGTTGTCCTATGAGCTTCACTAATATATGTAAATGAGTTAAGGGGTAATTTTTCAACATCAGATAGATGAAGATTAAAACTTTTGCAGAAGATATCAAGCTCTTTGCCAAATACAGATGATCCATGGGCGTTAAAATCTCCAAGAATCACTATGTTGGGAATGTCAGACTCGTCAATGATGGCTCTCAACTTACCCAAGTAATCCAAGTACAAGTCCAAGTTACCCGCACAGTTTGTTGGTAGATACACACATAAAGCAAGAAGTTTTGAGTTTTTACACTCAATGCGTATCCCAATAATTCTTGAATCATATTCAACAATACTCGAATATCTACCCAGAGATTTTCGCCACAGGATTGCAATTCCACCATATGGTCTACCAACTGATAGTTTAGTTTCATCAATAGAGGAAACTCCACGACCGTAGAAATCACTGTGAATAGCGTTTAACATACCAAGGTCAGAATTCGTTAACCAGGTTTCCTGTAGCATGCAGATATCAGATATATCACAAATAGATTCTATTTCATTTACAGATGTATTTAATGACCTGCAGTTGTCTGTTGATAGACGTAACGCCATGAACTAGATATTTAAATTTTAAAAGGAGAATTATTATTTCACAGGTTAGTATTCATCTTCATCATTACTCAACCAGCGATAATTCATGTCACGGCACGGACATATTCTCGGTAGTCATCCTCATATTGTAATTTTTGGCGTCTGTTATTAGCGGTGTTATGTGCTTCATTCTTATCCTTGTCGATTTCGACTGAAGTATATATAGACCAAAGTATATATAGTCACGTAAATCGCAAGTCAAAATTATGACGCTTCAATAGATTGTCTGTTTTTGTGTTTAAGTTCTGAGGTCACAAAGGTGAACCGGAACTTCTCACCAGCTGTTCTCGGCTAAGTCCTCGATCGTTTTCATGTAAGTTTTCTGCAAACTTTACCGTGTGCATTAAACAAAAAGACTTAATTTCCTCTTTGGAGTATACGACACAGAATGTATAAGCTTTTGTGTTCGTCCTGGCGGTGAATAAAACATGTAAAAATAAGTAATCGTCAAAAGAATACCACAGACGCTACGTGTGGTAGATGACTATTGAGAAAAACCCTTATTATTTGTTATCAAAGGGTAAATTCAGCAATATATAATTATATTAAAATTAAAGCTACTTTACCAGACGCTCAGAATAGCGTTATTATCACGTTTCAATCAATGTATTTCTTCTATCTAACCATGCAGCCTATGGTGTGCAGTCAATAGATTCATATATACTTAATACCGGTTAGTTGCATCTGCAAATCGATGGAAACAGATGTGATGAAAAACGCATAGTTTCTGAATTCTGATATTATTTTAAATTAAAAGGATTTCTCGTTCCGTAGAATATATATGCGCTACTCTTTATCTATTTTGTATTTACTTCATGTAATCTAGATTCATGTAGTCTTTCTTTGTTAATACACCAGCTTGGCCTACTCCACAAATGTTATGATCAAGAAAAATCTAGTCAGTAAAATATATACTTTGAGTACACTATTATACACGACGTTTGATAAAGTTCAAAGGCAACTCATTAGTGTGCTGCCATGACATCACTTGCGAATTAGTTCTTTTCTGTTGTAAACTTGAAAAATTAACCATTGATATTGACATAATGCTTGTGTTGAACAGTTTGCGAGAAACCTTTATTTTTATTTTTGGTGACTGGGCTAAACCAGCTTGACATTTACCGAGATGATTGGAGCACAATCTGTTTTCTTTCATCCAAGGAACCAGATAATCAAGAACAACTACGATTACATTAGAATAGGTTGATCACCTGTAGATACATGGAAATATTAATAGTGTTTCTTTACGCTTTAAACGCGTTATCCTTAAATACGATTTGAGTGGAGGTTTTGTTTTTTCGTCGGAACTGTGATGTGTCATGACCGTTTGTCAGCACATAGGCCTACACACGGAAGAGGGTTCCTCTCCAAATTATTGTCAATACAATTTAGTCGTTGTTAACACAGTGTGTCCTTCTGGAAGAATATCAAGCTAATTGCTTATAAACCGTACAAGCCGTTTAAGCCCTTCACTTTACATCAATAGTACATATAACCGTTTAGCATAGATTTATCGGAGAGCATGCACCTGATGGCAGATTGATTTGTTGTACTCACACAGAAAGCCATGCCCACCGGCCATTGTAGAGAAGTCTCTGCAATATTGCTAGATAACCATCGAGATGTCCAGATGCAGGGTGTCTAGAATATTCCACCATATAGTCCAGTGGAAAAAGGTAATTTTAAATGAAGCTCATCGAGTTATCTTGGATGATATTTTTCGAACTGATAACTTGCAGTGTATTTGAGTAGCTAGTAAAGTTAATTCAAGTCGTTGTTGTGCAAACTTCAATTCATCACCCTAACTTACAAAAATTCCTAGTCATCATCAACTAACAACAGATCGCGTCATTAAGGAGCATTCCAATTTCAATTCCTTCAGTAGATTGATGATTTACAAGATTGACAATGACAAGCAATCTTTGGGGGTTCCTGTTTTCCCATAACGATAGTATAACACAATGCACCGGCGTTTCGCTTCCTATCTACTAAATTACCTATCAGCTTTCCCATTGTTATTAAGTCAGAAACATATATAGTAAAATGTATTGGAATTACTCCGGTGTAGTGTAATTGGAGGTCAGAGGTCAAAGTCGTCAACAACAAAGAAACACGTTAAACCATTGTTACATGTTAACCAGTAATGTGTAAATTGCAATGCATATTATGATACACAAAGGGAGAAACATTGAGCATGAAACATTAGATTACGAACGCATTACACTATTTGCACTTGGCTGTATTTACCTAGTCGTGTGAATATGCAGATGGATGATAAACCACATCAAATATATTTTGGTCATTCAGTGTTTGGGCTTACACATCTACAAATAATATTATGTTTGCTATGATACAATTTCTAAACCTGATCCAGTGTCAGTCATATGTTGTTCACAGCCATTATACACCGCAGCTGCACCAGCAAAAAATTAAGAAAATTATATCATTGGTTTCAGCTCACTGGTGTTACGACTGTTAATATAAAGTTTGGGATGTCTAACGAACATTATGGTTGACATACACTGACAGATAATTCGATATCTCTACCTCTCATAAAATCCCAATAAAAAGATTCACGCTGACAAGTGCTGTCATTCCATATTACCAGTTTAGTGTATTTTTGTGTGGCACCATTTTATGCGTTTGCCGAAGGCCCTATTTCGTCTGCTACAAAATGTCAGCTTTTCGGGTTTTTCTTATACCATTGCTGATTTCTGTTCCTAAAAAGCTTGACCAAGTAGTATTTTACATTTGTGTTTGACAAACAGGGTAACACATTGATACAGGTCTTTAATCGATAGTTTGTTTGCTGATATCAGTTAGCCTTAACCCAATTTCTGATATGTTTGATCCGAATATTCCATCCTCGCTGTGTTGATCAATTGGATTTCCCACAGGATAGGTGTCTTCGGTGTATCATAGTAACACATACACACAATCCTACTTGAATTCTCAATCCGTTTATACAAATCTACATTTGTATTTGTATTATATATTTAACAATGAAATGACAAGTAACGCGACTTTGTACATTTTACTGTATATTTTAACAAGCTTTCGAAGAATGACTTACTTCATCGTCAGGTGTATGGCTTTTGCAAAGAGGGTTATAAGATGAAACCGCCATAGATATTCTTTGTGCTGACATCGCCGTAGATATTCTTTGCGTTGACGGCGCCATACATATTTTTTTGCGTTGACGGCCCCATATATATTCATCGGGTTGACGGCGCCATATATATAATGTGTGTTGACGCCGCCATATATATGTATAGTCTTTGTTTTGTATCTAGGTACTGTAGCTCCCAGGTCAACAGGTCATTTTTCAGCTTATGTCCTTGGTTGTTTTCAGGCTAACCATAACCTTGCCCGTGTGCAACGACAGATTGCACTGATTGAAACCTAATAAACAATTTCTGCTCTGGAGTATGCTACATGCTATTTACATGGCTTGGACTGGAACTAATGCGTTCATGCTGGGGAGAAAACACACAATGCCTTTTTATCGTCAAAACATTATTCACGACGATATATGTGTGAAAGGGATTACTTGAGCAAAGCTCCTACCAAATGAAGAAATCACCGTTTCATAACTACATCAACAACGAATGCTACTTTATCAGACACATTGCTTCATGCAATAAAACGGTTTCAATCGATATATTCATACCGTGAGACCACCTTGTGATGCGCAATAAATTAACATTTACTACATTTATATCGGTGATATTCAGGTGCAAATCAATCACAATTATTTAAATGCAGAAGCGAACTTCCTAGATGTGCTATGCAGTATGATACTGTAGTCATGACCTACGTTAAACTTGAAGAGATGGCCTTTTGTATTTTAGGATGTATTTCTGAAGCATTTAAATGTATTTGGTTCAAAACCATAACCATATGAGCAATATTCATTTTGGTTCACCGCAGGTTTACTAAGTACATTTACGTACATTTTACAATTATTAGCTATCATACGATGTGGGATCTTAAATATACACAATTTCAAATACTAACGTAACGCATAAATACATAAAAGTGTTTCTATGGCGACAGCAGCGAAGTATTTACTTGTTGATACCTGGCGACCATTGATGTTGACTTTTTACTCATGTCTAGTAATTTAAGAGAAAGACGACGTTTAATCACTTCTTTGTGAAAACAGCTTGACATTTACCTGAGTTGAGGTCACGGCACTGACTTTGTGCTGTTTTAGCGAAACGGACAGGTAAAACATCAATTACATGATACATATGGTACCTGGCATGAAAGCAATTGCTATAGATCATGCTTTTGTTCCCCATTGCAGTTACTGTGCCTGGTGGCCAGTTCCGCACTCCAATTAAAGTGCGCTCGTTACTATGCGTGTCGTGCCGAGTTTTCCAATCGTGTATTGTGTGTTGCATATCAAGATCACATATGAACAATATCTTAAATCTCCCCAAAAGCTGCGGCAAATTATTTAAAGGACTAGCGGCATGTATGATAAGTACACATTTTGTGACATAATATGAGCAGCAAGTGCATGTTAACGGTGAATAAGGTTTTTACACCACTTCCAATGCTTTATTCTCCTTGTGAATAAGTGCCTAATTTCCTTTCCCGTCAGGTATTGTGTGTTTAATTAACCGATAATTTTCGCATCTGGCACCACTCTGGTGGGATGAATTCGATAATACAACGGTGTCATTAACTAGTATATTCGTATTACATCAAATCAATACAAGGTGATTTCAACTGATTTTTTTATGGAGGGCCTATTCAATGGACTTATGCATATAGAATCACTTTCAATTACTGAATTGTCGATATAGACAAATCATCTGCTTAATTGATATCGATAAACGATTGATAAATGCCCATAATATATTTATAGGCCTTTATATATGAGTTTTGGTATCGAGAATTGTGAATCTTTCGGGATTAAATGATAATTGAACCCTCCATAGGGTTGAATTCCTCCTATTTGTTTTGCACGAACCTTTATTCAAATTTATATGATAGGCTCAGCAATGTGATTTCACAAATGAATATAATTTCTCGCAACACAAACAGATTGATGGGATTTCATCCAAAATTTACCAGCAAGACTTTGTAGGTCACAAATTTTGACTACCTTTTTTTGACCCAAAACAATTTGGTCGCGGCGACCAAGTTCTTCTAACAGTGAATGCATAATATTGAGTTAGAATGCCTGTATTGCTGTTGAAGAATATCCAGCTATTTTGAAATTGTATTAACACTTTATTAATAAACTAGTATCCAAAAGAAACGATACTACCTGTTTGCAACGACATAAAAGAAAAACTAAACAATGCAGAAGTTTAGGATTGGTGTTATGCTTTTGAGAAATCCT
>JAVFBX010202858.1:0-22664 GCA_034783855.1 Mopalia kennerleyi | reverse complement strand
GGTTAATGGCTGGATTTGGATTTTAATCAAGCGATCAGATTTCTATTCAAATATTCAGTATTTGTGTATTGATCTGTGACATTAACCGAATTCCATCAAATCAGTCAGAGCAGACACACATTAGTTCGAAATAATTTTCTACTTGTTTGAAAAACATTTAATTTCTACTGGCTCTGTGGGGTTTGGATGCGCAAATTAAACAAGAGAAAACTTGCGGTAAATGTATCTATTAAACTGGGTATTTAGCTTGATTTGTGCGTGTCATCGTTCGAGACAGAACTTGAAAAGAATTAACCGAGCTGTTTGAAGAGCCGTTTGAGCTTACCAAACGTTTATATTTCGAGTTGTATTTTGCGGCGTCGGTTTGAAGTTCTTGATGTTTCAGTGAACTCTGAGAAAACTGTTTGCAATTAAAGCGGTCAGCTTGACCGTACATTTTAATCTGACGTCAAGAAGCCACATGAAAGCTTTGGAATTCAGAGTGCCAGGAAGACCTAAGGCTGGAAACAGACAGAGTCAAGCATGTTCAGCTAGTACACTGTCAAAGCGATCGTCAGTTTACTGACTGTATCTACAATACTGATGATGCTATAAAATACCTTAAAATAAATCGCCTACAATTCGGTTGATACATTCTTCTGCCACCCGCTCATTCAACGGAGTTGGTTGAAACAAACTTTTCGTCCATGCAGTCAGACTGTCCTGGTGTTTTTTTCTCAAAAATCACCATGCTTCTGGAAATTCATAAGAATTCCGACCACAAAACCTGTGAAGAATCGATTAGAACTAGGTTTGCTGAAGCTTTCATCAAATACAAAACATAAGCCGTAACGAACTGGGTTTTCTTATACCCAACTTCCAATAACACTTTCAACACCTGGCCTCTTAATTCGGTCTATTGATTTGTGTACATCAATAACTTCCCCAGAGGATACTCAAGAAGAGGTCACGCAAGCCGGGTTTTTTTAAGAAAAATACAATATTTGCTTGTTTATTGGCCGGACATGCTAAACCCCTATTTAATAGCAATTGCAATTTGGACCCCCCTACGCACCCCTGAACAAATTAATGAAATCTTTCTGCATATTAAGGAATGTTGGGAATTTAAAGAAAACACCGGGATCGAATCCCGGAGGAGACAAACAAATGCTTCTCTCTTCATTGATTAAAAATATATATATGTATACAGTATACTTGTGACGTAAAGTAAGCCGAAAAAAAAAGAAATTAGGAAGAAAACCCTTATTGAATCTCTCACATGGCTTTCATTAGGTTTAACTCTTATGTAATACTAACTTGATTGGGTTGTTGTATAGCGTAAGCTAATAGCTGATGGATTTTATTTTCCCGACGATCAATATTTGTCCAGGGATGTTAGTCGCTGTCATCTGTTTCCACATCTCTAGTATCGTCTCTTATTGCAAATTTCCAGGACCCCTGGAAGTTAGACCGCTAGAATCTCACATCGTGGTCACGATTGTTTGCTCACGGATAGGGAGTCGTGCTCCGCCGGTTTAAAGTGACGCCCACAGCCTGTGTGGTTAATGGCTGGATTTGGATTTTAATCAAGCGATCAGATTTCTATTCAAATATTCAGTATTTGTGTATTGATCTGTAACATTAACCGAATTCCATCAAATCAGAGCAGACACACATTCGTTTGATATAAATGTCTACTGGTTTGAAACACATTTAATTTCTACTGTCTCTGTGGAGTTTGGATTGGTTGACTCCGTAGGTATACCGATGCGCAAATTAAACAAGAGAAAAACTTGCGGTAAATGTATCTATTAAACAAGGTATTTAGCTTCATGTGTGCGTCTCTTCATTCGAGATAGAATTTGACAAGAATTTATACTGACCAGGCTGTTTGATGAGCCATTTGAGCTTACTAAACGTTCAAACTTCGAGTTGTATTTTGCGGGGTCGGTTTGAAGTTTTGGGTGTTTCAGTGAAACCAAACTCTGAGAAAACAGTTTGCAATTAAAGCGGTCAGCTTGACCGTACATTTGAATCTGATGCCAAGAAGCCACATGACAGCTTTGGAATTCAGACTGCCAGGATGACCTGACGTTGGAAACAAACAGAATCAAGCCATGTTCAGCTTGTACACTTTCAAGGCAATCGTCAGCTTACAGGCTGTATCTACAATGCTGATGATGCTACAAAATGCATTCAGATAATCGCCTACAATTCGGTTGATACGTTATACAGTCGCCAGTTCATTCAGTGCAGTTGGTTGAAACAAACATTTCCTTTATGCAGTAAGACTGTCCTGGTGTTTTTGCTCTCAACGATCACTGTGTTTCTGGAATTCATAAGAATTCCGACGACAAAACCTGCGAAAAATCGATTTAACTGGGTTTGCTGAAGCTTTCATCAAATACAAAACATAAGCAGTAACGGACTGTTTTTTTTTTTAAATACCCAACTTCCAATAACACTTTTTACACCTGGGTTCTATTGATTTGTGTACATCCTTAGAGGATATCTAAGAAGAGGTCATAGGAGAAATGCAATATTTGCTTGTTTATTGTCTGGGCATGTAAAACCCATATCTAATAGCAATTGTATTTTGGACACCTACCCACCCCTGAAAAAAATCGTGAAATCATATACGTCTTTCCGCATATTTAGGAATGTTGTGAATGAAAAGGAGTATATCGGGTTCGAATCCCGGTGGAGGCAAACAAATTTGCCTCTTTTTTCATTTATTCAAAATATATATATTATACTTGTAGCTATATATTATACTTTTAAATTTAAGTATTAAAGCCGAATAGAAAATTTGGAAGAAAACCTTCATTGGATCTCTTACATGGCTTTCGTAAGGTTTAACTTTTATGCAATACGAACTTGATTGGGTTGTTGTATAGCGTAAGCTAATAGCTGGCAGATTCTATTTTCGCGACGATCAATATTTATGCAGGAATGCTAGTCCCTGTCATCTGTTTCCACATCTCTATCATCGTCTCGTATTGCAAATACGCAGGGTATATCTGGAAGGTAGACCGCTAGAATCCCACATCGTGGTCACCATTGTTTGCTCGCGAATAGGGAGTCGTGCTCCGCCGGTTTAAAGTGACGCCCACAGCATGTATGGTTAATGGCTGGATTTGGATTTTAATCAAGCGATCAGTTTTCTATTCAAATATTCAGTATTTGTGTATTGATCTGTAACATTAACCGAATTCCATCAAATCAGAGCAGGAAAACCACGCATTAGTTTTAAATTAACTTCTACTGAACCTATGGAGCTTAGTTCATTGTAATGGCTTTGACTTAATACATTTGCGCAACCTTAAACACGTGGCACCATGGGGAATTTCACTTATCTCTTAAACGACACAAACTACTGATTTAAGGATGCATTTAAAAGTGTCTGCTTTTTTTCATTCAAAACTAAAATTTGGAGGACATTGATCCTTTATTAGAGCTATGTGTCCTTACTACGCCAGATCTTCATACTTCGTATCGCACTTTGCATGGGCGTTTCGAAGATCTGAATTTTTCGGTGAATCCATACCTAACTTTCGAGACCGGCGACAAGGAGCCATCTGAAAGTTTGACAATACAAACAGTTAGTTGGGCTTTCGAGACAGACACCAAGAAACCATATGAAATCTTGGTATTAAGGCAAGACATGATGGTTCGAATTGTACACGGTAGACATGCTGCACCCACTAACACATATTGACGATCCCTTGTGATCTACCAATGGATACAATGCGGCACCTCTTCATTAATGTGTGCTATTGTTCCACCAGATACACATATTAACGTATTTAAAATATTTAATTGTTGTATGTGTTAATGTCATTGCCAACCTGCCATGTCGCGTATCACAAAAGTTTAAATTATATTTTCCCGCTCATTAATTCCTGTTCAGCAATTGATTTTTATCTTGTATTCAGCGGAATTAAAAACCGATTTTGTAAGATATATTTAGCTGGGTCCCCGGTTTAACTAATCATTGCAATTAGTGTTCAGACTTTAAATACTACTTCAAATTTGAAAAGCTTCATAAATAAGAATAAGTTCAGATCGATAAATGATTGGTGTGTCAAAGTCACACAAGCCCATGTCGACATAGACTATAAATGACCAGTTAGTTTACGAACACCAATTTCTCTGCCGATATCGACAGCAATGGATTCTGGCAGATTGAAGAATGTCTATCTTTGTTGATACTAGATGATGATAAGCAGCTTGAATGACAAGTTGAATGTCATAACAGCCATGGGGTTAGTTATCTGGCCCAGCCTAAATCGATTCGGTTTTGGTTGGATATTGGTTCTAGGAAGTAACTAGAGACTGTATTTGATAGAGAGTGTAAATTGAGCCGTGGCTCTGAAACCACTCCAGACAGGGTGAATCTATTGGTTGGGCGATCCTCATTATCAAGTTACTAACGTGGTTTAAGGCCGATCCAGGAAGAAAAATCGGTAAGGCTTGTGTTTATCTTACTTTGGAAATGAATGGGCATTGTTAATCATTTGCTGATACCATGACAACATTTCTGTTCTTGTAATGTTTCCCCGAAAAAGTGGGCTGGGAAGGGAATCGATACCAAAAATTTACGTGGAATGATTCCGAATTCAACATGGGAAAATTTGAAGTAATAGCGATGTAATCCGAAGGTTATAAGTAACAAACAAATGGCAATTTATCTTACCGTATAACTCAGTATTAAAGAGCAGTCCCTTGATAATGGTGTCAGTAGTTTAACTACTCACATCGTTAATCTCAACTCAAATCACCCTTCAACTTTAGACAAAAAGTGTCGAAAAAAAAGAGTCATTTCATCTCTGTTTTAGAAAGCAAGAAGGCTTTTGGTTTAGAGGGTAATTGTCAGAAGCAAGTCACGTATTATTTGCATGGCAAAGTACTGTCATTTGTTCCTTTCCTCCCACAAAACTTTTGTTTTGTTTCTTTCAAGTATGCAAAGACGGCGGTTGGGAGGGATCGTCCTGTTGCCTTAGTACTTTCAGAGCTAAAAGGGCCAACATGAAGCTGAATGTGTTTGTGATATCTTTGCATAACGTCATGTGATTGTCCTGTGTTTGTGCGGTCTTGTCTATGTCTATTGCCACTGGCGTCGAGTTTAGTCTTGTCTATGTCTATTGCCAGTGGCGTCGAGTTGAGTTTCCTTCCTTGATTGGGCTGGCACGCCCTCAAATGTTTGTTTGTTTGATTGGGGTTTAACGTCGTACTCAAGGGTATTTCACTTTATATATGACGACGTGTCAGCCCAATAGGTGAAGGAAACCACCCTCGACATCACTGGCAACAAACAAAGACAGGACGGGACAATAACATGACGCAATACAGACGCCCTCAAATGAATGAACTAACCTTCAGTATGGCATTAAACCACAATCAAACAAATAAAAGAATCCATCTAATAATAACCATTTGACGGAAACAAAAGTTCATTTTAAATGTTGTTAGAGCGCTGGTCCTGTTCGAATTCCAGGGGAGGCAAGAGAAATTGTCTTTCTCTACAATAAAAATATCTCTTGCATATTCCAGTTCATTTAACGCGTACTTAACCCTATTTTAAAACTATTCACACTTAAACAGCCGAGCTAAATCCACTCCACACACGCGGACCTCGCGTTTATTTGATTCACATAGCTTTTTTTTCGACTGCTCCATATGTGAAAGCCCACGCAAAATCCATAAATGCAATTAAATATAATTACTACTGTAAAATTGTACACGGCAACCATAATGTCTGTCCATGTGCATATGAACCCATATATTCAATAACTATGCCCGAAAATCGATGTTAAGCTGTACACTCGCAGAAAGATATTCATAGGAAATTATGCATCTAAAGTTTAGATAAAGTTTGAAATTGGCTTTTAACTACTCTAGTCTGTATGACCATACAATCAGCTTGATCTTTTGTATGATGTAAATTATTTATTCAACGTAAAAAAGTGCAATAATACTGTTGGTCTTGGGGACAAGCATATAATAGCAAATTTTTGTACTATTTACGAATAGTCGATAAGACGTCTTATAGACCTTTTAAGAAACTCGAGGTGTAAGGAAATCTAACTGATGCCGCAAGCAAAAGTGGTATCGCATTGATTATAGCATTGAGTGGGCGTACCACGAATGGAAAGTCTTTAAAGCTTTATTACTATTTAATGACAGGCCTCCTGTACATATATAGAAACAACAATATATATATTAAGAATTTCCAGCTATTGTTCAATATGTACATGACAATCTGTTAAGAAACCTGGTTCGTTTGTCCGCGATATTACGAATATCCGAAAAGTTTTGACTTAAAATAAAATAAATTGTGTTTAAATCTGTACCAAACACATGGGAAAGCAGTCATATCTTGTTTAAATTAAAGCGATATGTACCCTGCTATATGGCTACAGCTTATAATAATCCGCGACGGATTGGTCTAGCATGTATGATATAGAGAGTGTATGCTTCTGGCCCACATATCCCACCTCACCTCTGGGGTTCGATTCCGCGGACCGCATGCCAGCAGCCAGCGGAAGGTCGTGGGGTTTTCTGCGTAAATTTACTACCCAGTTTTCCTCCCACAATGATGCTTATCAGTGATCTGTGGTTGAGATTTAATCATGTTGATCAAACATTGGATAAATAAATATGAATATTCCTGCGTCGGCTTATACAGTTTCATGGACGATATTGATACATCTTTGAATGTTCGTCATTAGCAAGTGTGTTATAGACCTGTTGGTGTAATACCGTAAATGTATAGTTTCTTTCATAGGCTTTTAGAAGTTAAAACACTAAGATCACCTTGTTATCTATTTATACTTCAATATCCATTCTGAAATCGTTTTCAAGCTTTTGAGAATCTCCAAAACGGAGAATGATTATATACAAAACGGTTACGGGGCACTTATGGTATACTCATAATTCATACCATTTCCGATAGTTTGTTTTCAGATGATGTAATAACATGCATATTATTGATTACTTGTGACGGTTAACGCCATGCTCAATGGTAGTTCATTTATACGACGGCGGTGTACTCGAACAGTAATAATGTCACTAACATAATCATGAAATGTGAAGTGCTGACTTTCTCGGATTGGTAACAATGAAGGACCTGTTTATTTATTGTTCTTGTTTAAGTCTCGGAAGTGCAAGTTACTTGTAACCAAATCATGCAACCTAAAACAGAACGATTCCATCTTATGTGTACAATTTAACGTTATGAGTATACCTATTATGTGAGCACCTCGGGACTTAAATTAACCAAGCGGTTCTAATTTAAACCTCGATATCAAACTCGAAGTCAGATATTTATTTTAATAAATGAGGAGAGAAAAATTTGCCTGTCTCCACCGGGAGTCGAAACTGGGACTTTTGTGTTCATATGGTAATGTAATGCAGTCTTAATCGTTCTAAATCGGGCGTCAACGCTAAGCTGTTCTCTGCCTAGAGTTCGATCAGCTTTAGTCAAACGGGGATTTCCCCGACTCCAGTTGATCTGTACCGAGTTATACAGATCCACAAGAGTCGTTTAAAACTCATCTTCGCTAGCCAACAGTTTCATTCCGAGCTACTCTGCATTACAAACCTACGCGGAACGAACCCATATAACCAAAATTCATCTAAGCCCCCTGGCGGATAAAGTTATAAAGGTTCGAGCTGGAGCCCTGATAACCTATGTTGAATGTCATAGTCAAGTTTTAACAATTTGTTTTAACTTTGTAACTCACTACTGGCGTATAAACGCCGATTTGGTGTTTATCGGTGTGGGTACATTTCCGATAATGTAATTGAGGTTGTTGAATAAACCGAACATGGCCGAAAAATTCGACCGTCATCCCGCTTTCGACAACACTTCACCAACTTTGATTAATGACAATCGTCGTCTTTTTTACTAGCAGAGTTTTCTCGTAATACAACATCTGATTGGGTGCCTAGAAGTTCCCACGCACCCAATCAAGCGTTTGACAGCCGCGCTTGGTTATATGCGCTAAGATCCGCTAAAGGTTGTAACACAGACTAGCTTGGAAAAAAACTATTGGCTAGAGAAGAAGTTTAGGATTCATCGTCCGGTTTTGGTCAACGCCATTGCTATGTGTCTGTAAAACTCAGTATATACCTTTTAAAAAGGACAAAACTGTCAATCATACAGCTTTCCCACATCTGCAGTGAACAAACTGTTTTAAATCATACTATATTTATTAACAATTGTATCAATAACCTTACCATATATGATTGTAAGGCTAAATGTCTAACTATTTCCTTCTTATTGGTAGAAATCCGTACAACAATAGTGGGACATTCCATTTATTCTGTGGCCCGTCAAATGTTTTCCCTCTCACTCACGTGAAGTGATCTCCAATTAAGCGGAGAGCCTTATACCCTGCCACGTGATAATGTTCGCTTGTAAAGCAGGGGCCGGTCCCGTTTCATAGAAGGTTACGATGTAAATCAATCTCGCTGATGCCTGCCACTGATTACAAATTTTCCCAAACACAAGACCGTACAAGAACATTCGTTATGAGAAAGAACACTATGATTTCTCAGTTCTCGATAATTGATGTTTCGCGCTCGTTGAACATTAAATGCGTCTATCGGACATATACATGATTTTCGTTTCTCAAACACGCAGTATTTATATGATTTCTTGTCTTTTTCAAACGCTTGGCGATCGCAGACTAGGAAATGCTGAAGGTCTACCTAAATAATTAAGAAGGTGTTATCTAGAAACTTTTATTCATATACACTGTAAGTATTGGTTCAGTGAAATAAAATTAAAATGTAATTTGTTATTTGTTGCAGGGTACCATGAATTTCCACCGGATGCTTTCACAAACGAACAAAGAGCTCACGGAGCGTTGTTGTTGCACCTGGTTATGGTGGTTTATATGTTTATTGCTCTTGCTATTGTCTGTGACGATTACTTCGTGACGTCACTGGATAAAGTCTGTGAGGTGAGTCCATCAGTTTATAATATATCCATATAAATTTGTGTTTATTCGCTTATTTCACCATAAATACTTCAAAAGATAGAACTATGGTTTTATTTATGCAACCTATTAATCTTAATAGCTGGAAGATCAAGACGGTCAGGATTTTTTTCCAATGAAAGACGAGAAAACTCGAGCTTGCTGTCCACAGTGCACAGGCCTAACCTTGTCTTTCCGGGTCACATGGCATGACGTCATCTCACAAGTGATTAAATTAAATATCGCTTCGATCAACCGGCCCCAGTTGTTCAAGGCTCTATTAAATCATTGATTATATGACGTCACTCCATGCTGGATGTTTATCAGCGATTTAATTTGTTATTAGCGACTAATCTTGGTTTTGAGGAGCTGGGCCAAGGACAATCACAGGAATCGGCCCTAAGCGTTGTTATATCGTTTATGTTAGGTTAAGGTCTTGCTGGACACCTCGGTCGATTTTCAGAACACTTGTTGTATTTAGTCTTTTATGCAGAAGAGTATAAATCTGAACCATATACATGTATATATTTTTGGAAAGCAACAGAAAAAAATAGATTGCATTTTTCAAGCTTTTTTTCTTGAAGTGCAATAACTATAACACTCAATAGATAAGTTGACCTAGTGGTATAGTCCTCGAACTAATAAACGATGTTTCATATTTTTTTCATAAATTTTGAATAGATCGATCGCAGTTGATTTTTTTGTCTATCTCACCTTGGAAAGTCTTATAAAGTTTTGCGACTTGAATACATGATCATGGGGAAGCTAAATTATAGGCTCCGATTTAACTGTTTGTAAATAGAATTTCGAATTGTTTTTTTCACCGACGTATAGTTTGAATCCCTAACTTTTAATCTAAGCGATAACAAAAATTGGTTCATTTTGAGCCCAAGGGATCCAGCCAGACCTTAAAAAGTGTTTTGTAACAGCCGCTCTGTAGTTGGTCAACCACTCGACTCTGTTTGCTGTATGATTGTATCAGATCCAGTGACAATTAAAACTTCTGGAAGCTTTTTTAGATCGAGTTTCGATCACATTAGTCATCACATGCATCCTGTTTGGTTTGTGAATCGATATAACATCTGCTGTCGGTAAACAGCGCGATGTTCATGGTCCATTACACCCTTTCACTGTTGCTTAGCAGTAACTCGAGGGACAGCTAAATATGTTATCTATTATCTGCATTTTACCACGGCCATTTACTCCATTATTCAGAAACTTGGATTTAGTGAAGACGTTGCCGGGGCAACATTCATGGCGGCCGGAAGTTCAGCACCGGAACTGTTTACATCAATAATAGGTAAATTGCCCCCTAGCGACAAAGTGAAATCCGACTGGGAGTTCTATATCTGTACATTGTGACTGTGCTTATAAATATACCTCATTTTACCTATTATACTGGTATACAAGTATACAGCGTAACGCAATGCAACATTTATTTCATAGTTCATTTTTTGGGGTTAGTTATTCATGCTAAATCTACAGCTGTTGAGAAAGTTCGGTACAACTGCTACATTTCTTAAAGGAGAAGACCACCCAAAAAACATATTCTATAAATAAGTAACACTTTTTGTCTGTAAAACAATACATTAATTTCCATTTTCATAACCTGATCGTAACTCTGATTATCATCCATTTAAGAGGATCACAAGCACCAATTGAGTCATCAATCATGTGCTGCTAAGTTTTCCTGCACTCTGGTTGGTCAGCCAATTTTGAACTATCCAATGATAGGTCAGGGAAGTTTGCTGTACACAGGATTCGATGATTCAAGTGTTTCGGTGTTCCTCTTTAATGGATGATAACTAGAGTTATGATTGCATTTGACAGAAAATGTTACTTCTGTAGAAAACACGGTTTTTGGCTGTCTTGTAATAAATACAGATGAATCCTAGAGTCAAAATAACACAAAGCACAAGCTTACACAGATAAACGTCTTTTTTGGGAATATTTCTTTACCATGAACATGTGTGTCTAGCTTTCTTTTGTCTAAATAATACTTTTTTCTCCTTAAACAATCTGGATCACGATTACTTGCATGTTTCACTCTACAGGTGTTTTCATCACAAAGGGAGATGTAGGAGTTGGTACAATAGTAGGCTCTGCTGTTTTTAACATCCTCTTCGTCATAGGAATTTGTGGAATACTAGTTAAACAGGTACGTAAGGTGTATTTGCGAATGAAGAAGACAAATAATATTTTGCATAGTTTATAAATTGATCATTGACAGTAATCGATCGCCTAGCTCATTAAGTGATTGCTAGTTGGACTGTTTTGTTGTGACTCACTGACTGGTGATTGATTTATAGATTGATTGATTAGTGATTGGTGGTAAGTTGATTGATCGATCGATTGATTGGTTGGTTGGTTGATTTCATTGTTTGATTGGTTGGTTACTGGGTTGATTACTTGATAGATTTGATCTATTGATTTATGGATTTATTCGTTCCCTGATGTATTTACTGATTGACTGATTTGTTGGTTGGTTGCTTGATTATTTGTTTGACTGACTGATTGATTTTCTAATTCTTCATTCCTCCCTTTTATCTGTTATTATTTCATTCAACCATTCGTCCCTATTGTTTTCATCACATCACCTTCGAATACCAGTTCAATGAGCCTTGGTATGTCTGCTTATACTTAACATAACTGATGTTTGCAATAGTTCATTACGGACAATTATTGAGGCATAGTTCGTTATTAACATTCAAGCATTTGAGTTTCTCGCAAAATAGGTCTTTCATTTGACACATCGTTTTATCATAATTACATTTTCTCTATAGTAATATAAGTATAAGAACAACCGTTTGCCTTTTTTGCTAATCCCCTCTTCATCCTTGTGGATTCAGCTTCTGATTGATGCGTGTATTACAAGACGACGGTGTTATTCGGTACGCCGTGTAGAATTCAAATAACGGCTATGTGTAGGTTGGTGAAAGCGTACTTGACAATGACAACACCTATTAACTTGCGATTCTTTCAGAACCGATTTGTTTTCATGTGTCAACCAGATTATCGAATTTCCGCTGCATTTGACATTTCTTTATGTAACACACGAAAGCAGCTTTGTTCAAACCGTGCCGGTCACTTGAAACAGTCGAGCTCAACGTGAAGAGGATGACAATAAAGATATTAGTCATACGCATGTCTGAATCACTGCAACACGAATACCCCGCGGTTATTCAGCGCAATGGGCCTAAATTTCGCTTGTTGCCTTGCTTGACTCTTCACTTCTGTAAATGTTTAACGTGCAGAAAGAACATTTAGCTTGCCTTCACCGGAATTCAAATTGAGGTATCTAGCTTTGCCCTCTAGCTAGCAGGGCAAGTTCTCCAACCGTCTATGTTACAAAGGCTCACGGCAGAGCGACCACAGATTTCATCACAGTAAAGCTGCGAATTTGTGTGTATATGCTTGCTAGAGACAAGTGTTTGAATCCCGGGGTTAGCAAGCAACACCTTCTTCTCTACAATAAAAATATTTAGTTCAGCCATGTTGTACTCTTTGAACTTTCATTTTCCTGATAATGGTATCATTTGACTCCGAAATAAAGAAACATCATATAATGAACTAATCGTCGCAGTTTATTTTTTCCTCGCTAATACACTCTTGGAAATAATCGCTCTTTGAGGGTTCTATATGGAATCATTATGATTACAACGGTTCTATGATACAAAATGTAAGAGATGAATATTTGGAACAGTTGTTGTGATGGTTCTATACAGATCGAGAAAGGGCTCAACCAAACCATGACTGAAGAATCTTAAAGGGTTCCAATAGAGCCAATTTTTTTTTCTAAGAGTGTAGCGGAAGGTTTGAAGCGAATTTCCTGTTGCCCTGGTGCTCTAAGAGGAATCATGGAGCCGATCTGGTTTCGATGTTTATGTACTGCGCCCTTTAATTGTCCTGTCTTGTCTTTGTTTGTTGCCAGTGGTGTCGAGAGTGGTTTCCGTCACATATTGGGCTGCCACTCCGTCAAATGAGCGAAATAACCTTAAGTAAGACGTTAAACCCCAATCAATCAAACAAAGTAATACTAGTTTATACTAAATCATTCTGTTGTTATATTGAATGTTAGCATCTTCGGGGTTAACCTAACGGTTGGACTGACGAGAATTAAAGCAATCTTATTATTCCACCAATTAAATATTACAATTGAGCAAATATGGTTCATACATTAATTGTCAGTTTTAAAGGGGTTAATTAATAAATTTATAGGCAATTAAATAGGAAAGAGATTTCTACTTATTACCTTTTGTAATGAGAAGTACGGTGTACTCCATTACATTCTACGTTTTCAAGAGATATATCTCAGTTCAGAGACACGAGGGACAGTTTATCGGGTCTAATTTTGTAAAGGCGCCTTTGAAATATATCCAGGGGTCTGTGTGTTTCCAATGGCAGAATAAACTTGAATCCCTCCGGTAATCATATACCTTAAATACAAACATGGTGCTAGCTACATACAGATTTACAACAGCAATGCTACATGTGACTTAAATCAATTTTTTTTAGCTCATTGTTAACTTGAGAAGAATTCCGTGAAAGAAGACTTTTGAAATATTTTGAAAATGGTGTAGCCGTTCGAGCAAACAAATCTGCGAGCAGTTCTTACTTTAGGGAATCTTGCTTTAACAACCATGTTATTGTACATGTAGTGTCTCTTATGCGCCATAGATGCAGAAAACATGCCTAAACTGGTATGAAGTCGTATCATATGCTTGCAATCTGTCATAGCTTAGGTATATGCATTTTATGTTTTGTAATTATACAGACACAAGTGTTCTTTCGTGGAATTATTTTCATGTCACACGAAAGGCAGCCGCATTATGAAAAGCCCTCATGACTTCATAATGTTTGAAAACGGTACAGCCGTTCGAGCGAACAAATCTGCTAGCATGTCTCACTTTGGGGAATCTAACTTCCGCAACCTAAATCCTATCGAAGACCTGTTGCCAAGGTAACAGCCGTCGAGAGACCACTATTCCAGCCAGCGGCGTATTCTCTCCAGAAACTATGTTTATTGTATTTACAAATGTCTTCACGACGTTATCAATCGTCTTTTGTCAGGGTTTCTCAACAACACCGACTCGACCTTGTGCTGGTGGCATAAACCAGTCATCGAAATTTAAATTGATAGCATGAAATAGCGATATCTTTAAGCTATGTGTCAGAAGCCAGTTTGGAGCTGCCACTCTATCCGAGGGCAATGTCTCAGAAGACAGCCACATAAAGATACGTTGATGGGTCATATTATTCTACTCGACTTAGGTCACCTTTAGCGTTGAGGTCATAATGAAGTCATTACTGCGTGTCGACATGTCTAGAATACAACCAAATCAATCCAGACAGCTCAATGGGTACATTTATCAACGCGCCTTTACACAAAGCCATATCTGGAGTCTACAGAGTATACTGTATATTAATGTTGGCCAGAAATCATTAATCGGGATCTTTGTTCCTGTTAATCTTACATCAGACAAATATTAAAATAAACTGTGCGTGGCACTTTTTAATAAATATATAGCTAACCATACCTCAACTATGTGAGTAAATTATATATAGAGGGAAAAGTGCGAAAAGACACTTAAAGAAAAAGGAATCCAATTTGGGTTTGCATGTTTTCTGCAGACACAGTTTACCAAATAGATGCAAAAAACATGCATCACACCAGTATGGAATTGTATAATGGTTTCAAGCCGCCTTGGCTAACTTGTATACGTCTTACAGAATGCCGAGTGGCTGAGTTGTCTATAGACGGCCGGCATTAACTGCTGGAGATTCGGTGCCTGAATCTGAGGGTCGTGGGTTCGATTCCCGGACGGGTTTAAACCTGCTAAATTTTCTGAACAAGAATCTGTTCAAACTAAGAAAGTGTTAACCCAGATTAACGAAAATACTTATATATTTTGAAGTTCTAGATGACAGTCGAGTCAATAGTTTTCTTTCACATTCTTGTATTGTTTGTTATGATTTCAGACGGTAGCATTATCCTGGTTCCCGCTCTGTAGAGATTCCATCTTTTATTCCCTATCTGTTATAACTCTAATGTTTGTGAGTATGACATTTTGACTTCAACTATTCTATTTTATTCAATTATAATGTAACGATATTTTCGTTAAATTATCATTCATTGTCATACTGTCTGTCGATATTCAATTACCTATATTACAATTCGACTGTTTGAGAGTGACATTACAATAGATTGATGTAACTTGTGAATTATATTGTGTTATATATTGTACTGAGTTATCAGTACAAAAAAGTAGGGTTGTTTGTCTTAACTATGGAAGCTCGTTCGATAACTCGACAACTCGTTGGCCGTTATAAGCTTCCGTACTAAACCCATTACAAATTTATTTAACAATAAAGTTTTCTAAGCGTGACAATATCTTATTAGATAACAATATGACAAAGCTTCTACTTATTTAAAATGGCGGCAGTAGTTATTGCAATGGTAGAATTATATTGATGGTGCGTATAATTTCATTAAGCTAGCCATCATATCATAACGTTATATTTCATTATTTTTTTAAATCTTTAATATAATCTCGAATATACTGGGTATAAAGGTGGATCTTATGAAACATTTAATATAATGTTCATATTCAAGTTTTAAACAATTCTGACCTTCTTTTTGTAGTTTTCAAAGTTATCTGTTACTGTGTTTTGAATGTTGTTTGTGGCAGTTTGCCGGAAGAGTTGTGGTCATTAAAAAGGCGCATTCTCTACTTTCAGGTAGTTTATGATAGTACAGTCACGTGGTATGAATCGTTAGCCATGCTACTCTTGTATGCCTTCTACATAGTCATCATGAGGTAGGTGTATTAAATGTAGCAAACATTTATTTAAAACTTCAAAACTTACTAATTTGTTTTACCATAAAACTAACATCTACCAGCAGAATTTTTGTGGCAGTCAAATATGTGAACGGTTTACGAAGAGGTTTCGAAAGTCCTATGCAAGCCTATAAGGGATCAATACTCAGGCTCGAAAAACAGTAGCATGTCCATTGTTATTTCATCTGAAAATGCTTTCTCCTGATAATCTTGACACTCGCCTGTGGCTTAGAGATTAACGTGTCAGCTTACTAATCCTATGCTTCGATGTATACCTTCCACGGATTCGAGTCCACTTGTCCACCATCAGGTATATAAATGAGTCATAGATTGTGGCAATCGCAGTATTGATTTTTTTACGAGGTTTCCTCCCGTTTCCACCACTGTATTTAACCAAGGAACAGTGTGTAGTGGACAAACCGTCGTCCGTCATTTAAGTGCAATTCCATTGTGTACGACGTATAACCACATCAAACAAACAATCTATAGTATCTTGATAAAGTGACATTCCTACTTTCTGTTTCAAACTTTCATGTCTCTAAGTATGAATACTGACAAAAATTATGTTGAAACACATCCAAATGAAAGTTTTTATTTGGCTGTAGGGGCTTCTGGGACTAGGTATACAATGTATCGCTCGAAGGTCTCCAGTTGAGCTCAATATAATGGGGTTAATATTATCAGACAAGATGCAATCGTTAATACATAATTCTTTTTACACTGTTAAAACTGTTTAAGAAAAAAATGTCTTGAACTTAATCTCAATTGCAGATATAATCCAGCGATTCGCCAATGGTCAACAGAAAAACTGAAAAAGCTCAAAGAACCCGGGCAGTTCATGGAGATTAACGGGACCATTATGCAAAACTTTAGCGTCAAGAGATTCCAAGGGGATTACGGTAATGTTTCAATGTTCAAAGTTATTGTTTCAACAAATAAACTGTATCAGGTTGCTACCACAAAGAACTATAGATTATAATAACAAATACATAAAAGCTAGTTGATTGTCCAAATGTTAAATTAATGATTGTTGTCGTTTTTGAGAAAAGAATCGTTTATACTTTAGGTAGCATTCTATTATTTAAAACAGATTTGCGTCTTGAGGTAATTATGAAATCTATCCACCCATCCATCAATTAATCAATCGATTAATCAAGCTATCATTTAATTCTTTATCGTAGAGGTCTTCAACGACGATGATGATGAAGTGTTTGCTAACCCTCAGCCTGTTATCGAGCCCACACCCGTCCTGCCAAGAGTGGACGAGTATGCCGCTAACAACCGTATCAAGTAGGACCATTTATTAGTTTCCATCCTATGTTATTATGTCCGATCAAAATAATAGGTTTTCTGTCACGCATCACATTACTCTACCAATCATGGCCAAAATAAAGCACCGACATATTAAGATCAAAGCTACACAACTATAGATATATCCCAATAGGTTTGGAAGCTACGAACCATGCCACTTTATAGTTTGATATAATAGATGATGATAAATTCAAATTGGAAAATTACATTTTCACAGTACGGAATCAAATACTGAAGAGTATAACTAGAAGCTCCACTTCATATATTTATCGACAGTATTGTTTTTCTCTGGGACTTTCCAAAACTGTTCATGAAGCCTTTTCAATGATTTATAGAATAATTTATAGCTATTGCAGCCTTAAAACTAACACAATGAATAGGGCTACTTCCTCCGTCTTAGACCTACGTACCTATCTCAACCTATGGTGAAAGTTGGAAACTGATCCTCCGGCGAATGCCGCTATCCCCGGACTCTGAAACCATACATGTGATTTTTCTCTGATTGTTTTTCGGATGCAAAAGTCACAGTAATCTAACTCTTTATTTCTTTATTAACTTTCACCATGGGTTGAGATAGGCGGGACGTTGGGCTAAGACGGAGGAATTAGCCCTATTCATTGTGCTACCTTAAAACGTAATTAGAACAACAGGTAAGTTCAGATCAGATATTCGGTATCTCAATAACTTCTAAACGCCACATAAGACGACATGATATATGAAAATGAATTTAATCCACCTATTGACAATAATAATTTTTTTCGAATTATTCAGGATAACTATGCAAGAGGCTTGCTTCCGGTTTATGATGACAAGACGGTTCCGGAGCAATACTCGCTTCCGGTCGGCCGCGAGACTTGTAATCTCTTATGTAAGTATCAAATGTTGAGAAAACCTCAAACATCAGCTAGCGATATTTGATTATTCATTTGTGCGTTGACACGCAAACTTAGATAGGATATAGCAATGCATAATATACACATTTAATAAATCAAGAGAATTTGATTGCAAATTTTAGTTTCAGTTTACAACGTATAGCAGCACTGTTTAAATTTAACCACAAACGATATTCTTGCAAAATCTTTTTTTCTGACGCTTTCTAACGAACTAGTTTTGTCAACTTTTTTGTTTAAAACTTTTGTCTATTTCAGTGTTTTAGAGTTGATTTAGAGGCATCTAGAAGTTCATTTAGGACAATTTAGTAGTTGATTTTGAGGCATTTAGCAGTTGGAAGCACTAAACCATGTACAATGAAAGATTGTTGGGTCTTGTGTAATGTTCATAATAAGTATTAAATTTCTTCACGAATGACATCATCCCTTAAAGTCTAGTGTGTTGTTTTGGTTTCAGCGCCGGTTGTTATTGAAAGAACACGCTCAGCAAAAAAGACAACAGTTTAAGGCGACTGGTCAAAGACTCAGTACCGTGTCTTATACAAAATCCGTTCGAAACTGGTAGGTATATGGCACCTTTGAAGTCGACTACATAAGGGGCGATATAATCCACATTACGTAATTAGTGTGGAATATTAAATCAAAAGTTCGTCAAAGTTTTTATATCGATTTCTATGGAAAGTTCGTTCATCAGAATGTTTGTGTTTAAACTGTTTTAACGTCATACAGGTCGTGATTTTCTAACTTGTCAATTTATTCATATTTTCAGGTTTTCAATGACATATGAAGGAGAAAATTACGATAGTTGGAAACTTCTACCAAATCCAAGTAAGTCAAAGTGGTATTTGTTGTTTTTGTTCTTTTTTTTATCACGAATAACACTGATCACATTAATTGGTTGTTTGATTTGGGATTAACCGGGAACATTTCACTTATTTAAAGGATTGTCAATTTCTTATTCTGTCCTACTTAAATATGAGGAAAACCAAGATTGATTGATTGATTGATTAATGTTTCACGCCACATTCAGCGGTATTTCAGCTAGGCTGCGGCGTGGACATATTTTCCAATTATATATAATTTTATGTATTTAAAGGTAACTGCAACCAGTAGAAACCTCGTAAAAATCAGGGACTCGGGCCGCATCTGGTGGTAACATTACATTTGAATGTTTGCCTCAAGTATTGTTCAAAGCTGCGCAAGATCATCATTTACATAATTTAGTAGCAAATTTTGTGAAGAAAAAAATATTAATGGCGAAGTAATGGTTTAGCCACGATTAACCAAAAACTTTAATAATTACCAATTTACCCCAACTTATTAATTTTGGCTGAGTGTATTAGGTTGCAGCTCTTATCTGGCATCGTATTTTAAATTGCAGGAGACGGCTACCTTGCTTTTGCAAAATGGGGTATATCCTATCCTTTACGGGGTTTGATGTATTTCACGATTCCCGACTGTAGGAAGAAAAGGTACGTGGTAAACGAAAAGTAAACTTGTTCTCTCCTATAGAATAACCGTCACGAGGTGTGATTTACGTTTTGTCGATTCTCGGAAGGTTTGTCCTTAAGTTATATAGATATTGCATGTTTGAGAAAGGGACGTTATGGTTTGTAAGCACGAGACATTTTAATAGAGTTCAAGCCACGCAATACTCCAATTAAACATCAGGGAGCGAAAGAAGACCAATCCTTTCGCAGCGCATACTAAAGCGGTAATTTTCAGCACTTAACCGTTACATTGTAGACACCTTAGCAGACGACCTTCGCAAAATTAATTCTGCGGGGAACAAAATAAATGGGTTCAGCGATATACCAGGTTATAAGCTCCCCACCAATGGCAACAAACTAGAACAACAAGTTCAGTTATTATGTCACGGCCTTATAGGTGATCTTACTAAAAATATCAGATCACCGATTTACATATAGGCCTACATGAGTAAAAATATTATCTATTTTGTATCGAGTTATAAAGCTTGGGCATAAATCATTCCGTTGAATGCACATGCTAATAAAACGAATAAATAAGTAACTATCTAAGACTAAAAAGATCAATTGAGTAAAATGGCGTTTACATAGGCCATGCCGGTTCGCCAATCCGATTTATTATTTTTATGGAAATAAATACTGTTTAAACCAATTGAGTAAATAACTTACTGTCAAAATTTCAGATGGGAGAGATGGTTTATGGTGACATTCTTTATGTCTATTTTCTGGATTGCCGCCTTTTCCTATGTGATGGTCTGGATGGTAAGTGTATCATATGTATTGTCACATGCATCAATAGCAAGGAGACGAATCTTCCCATCTGTCCATGTCAATTGTTTCATAGTCCTGTCAATTAACCTTTGTAAGAATATCGCCGTCTAGCGACTTACTCATTTGACTAAAACTGTTGCCGTCTTACCTCCATGGCTCAGCGTATAGACCGCTTGGCCATAAACCGGGACCATGTTGTGTAGTACTATTTGGTAATTTTCCGTAATGAGTGAGGTCGACGTCCAACAATTTACAACTGTATAAATACACCGGGACTATGACATGATGTCAAACTGCTACAGATCAATAAAATTCATTTTAAAAATTCCAAAAAAATTTAATTATTCTTAATTAAATTTTGTTTTATTTTGGAGCTGTAAATTGGAAAACTAACAGCCATGTAAGCCATATGGTTACGGATAATATGTACCGTGCACTGTCATTCTGTAGTTTCTGTGCTATGTTTGAACATTAAACTTGAAACATAGCAAGCATCTTACATTTTATGGTTGTGTAAATGAGGCTATATATAGTGTTGGAGTACATCGCTGACCTACAAGATAATACGCTTGAACAGTTGAACACATCGTTAAGCACCAATCAGTTACTCAGCGAGTCAGCCAGTCAATCAATCAGTCATACAGTCAATCAGTCAGTCTGGGTCCGAAAGCCATCTCTCCTATAGACATGATTTATAAAAGTATATTTTTAGAAATTTGAAAAGCCAATTACCTACTGTCAGCTCATTTGTGAAATAGAATGTCGGTATAATGTATCCTTAAAGAGTTAAAATGTTTTATGAATAGCCATTATGTATTCAAAGTTCATTACGCCTACAGCATAACGTCATCGGGGATATTTTTAAAATGTAAGCATGACATTAATGGTCCTACTGCCATTCTTCTTAGGTTACAGAAACCATTAACTACACTCTATCTTCTAGACGAGCGGTACATAAAATGTTACTGCAAAATGCATAAAATATAAAACAAAAATAAATAATTAACACTTTCATTTAACATGTGTAACACGAACGACCCTGGCTTTTGGTTAGACTTCAGTCTCCGTATCTTCGAAAAAGACATGCGCATTTTGTCCCTGCATAGCTACAATCGTGTCTTATATATTTTCCATTAAATGAAATCAGTTTAATTCGATTTTTTGTTGCATATTATAAAAAATTTAATATAGAATGAAATAAACTTTCGCACGGCGTAATACAAAAACCAAACAATCATTTTTCACTGCTTATTTCTTGGGCTTCCGAATAAGATTTTCGTCAGACATCATAATCAGTTTTATTCACTTATTTACCAGTTTAATATGTGGAGCATTATGCCTCGTTTTCAAACACAAGTTAACGGGATTCACAAAACGAATGTATAACTTTGCAAATAAAAATGTAAATTTTCATGCAGTAGAAATTTTTATTGTTGCTGTTCTTAGGAAGTGTTGATGTTATAAAATGTGGACTGCTAGACATTGGAATAGTAATCATTAGCCTGTTATCGAAGGCATTTTAACGTTTTGTTTGTTTTGAAACTATAACGTTATTGCTTTTTCCATAGGCTATGTAAGTCTTGCTCTCTTCCATTTGAATTCCGGGGACCTTGTTCCGGGTACCTCCTTCGGTCTGTTGCTATCTTGTAAATGTCGGTCTTTCAGAGCAATATTTTGTCTTGCTGTTAGGTCCAGCTGTAGGACTGGAAGATAGATTTTTTTTACTTTCCGTTAATGTTAGAACACGAAAGAATGTAGGATATACCCGGAAGTGGAGTGAATTACGTGAAATATCGCAGATCACATGACGTGACTTACAGGCCATATAAAGGACACACTTATAAAAAAAATAAACAGTAGTATTGGTGTAACGGATCACATGACGTGCACTATAAAGATAGAAGTTGAATTCCATAGAATCGTGTTATGTTACTGTTTCTGCTTCTAAATGACTAATTTTCCAAAACAAGTCGTATTAGAGGGCAAACAAAATAGTTTTTGTAAGAGAATTGTTTCTATGTTGATTGATTTATATTGTAGGTCACTCTGATAGGTTATACTCTGAGTATTCCTGACAGTGTCATGGGAATCACATTCTTAGCGGCCGGTACAAGTATACCTGATGCCATGGCCAGTTTGTTCGTCGCTAAACAGGGTAAGAGAAATATTCCTAGAAGTCTGGGCGTGTCAATAAATTGTCCCTGTAGGCATATGTAGTGGTTAGGATATATTTGTGATACCAGAAGTCCATTAACTAGAAGTGTGAAACGCCTTATTCAGTAGTGTAGACGGCATTGTCTCCCTCGCTCATGTTATAAGAGATAATGTAGAATGTATGTCGTGAGAAGTCGGTTGGCAGAATAGTCTGCTTGGCGCCGGTTAGATTTGAATCGGTAGCTCTCG
>JAVFBX010202847.1:0-12499 GCA_034783855.1 Mopalia kennerleyi | reverse complement strand
CATTCATTCATTCATTCATTCATTCATTCATTCATTCATTCATTCATTCATTCATTCATTCATTCATTCATTCATTTCTTCAAATAGTCATGCATTTATTTTATTTGTTTCTTTGTTTGTTTGTTTGTCCGCCTTTAACAGGTTTAATTAAACTTTGATTGTCAGTCTCAATTATTCACTCATCAATACTCCTGATCGATTTTGAGTCAATTAGATCTTGTCCGTGTTGTAATGTTTCCACATTTTGGGGTGGATAGCGGTCGCTACGACACTTACGGTGGCTTTTTCAATATGGTGTTATTATAGTTACAGTTCACTGAACAAAGAACCAAATCCCTAGTTTGTTTATGTATTTATCCTGCGATACATTAGAGACCAATTCAGTGGAAACTCATACAGAAGGGTTTCACAACGCTGGTACCACCATAGCAACATCAATAATACCAAGCAGTAGGGGAGAATGGCCACCATCACTACGGTAAATCGAAACTAGAACCTTACTACGATGTTCTTTATTTTTTTCTTTCTTTCAAAATATGAATAATTTAGCTTTACTGTAATAGCGTATGTTTTCGCATATTCAATATTGAGCAGCGTCATCAGACAACGAACTGTAATAACAATGATTTGAATCTTACACTGTATAGTCTCTGTTATCCAATACAGCGGAGATCTAACGAAGAGAGAGCTCTACAGTCCGTATGGGTACTGCACACTGGTGGACCCAACCTCAAATATTAAACAGTTAAATATTGTTGACACCACTAATTTGTGAGAGGGGCATAGATACAACCTACCTTATGTGTTTACAGTTACGCTTATATACAGTCTGAGTGGGGTGGATATATAAGACAGGAATAACTATAACCTGATCCCACCTGGTTACTGACTTACTGGCAGGCTAAAGGTTGTACACGACGACTTACATGATATAGCCAACTTTATAGTCTATTGAAAATAAGGACTTACGGATCGGAGGTCTGGTATGTGGTCTGAGGTAGCCCCTGTCCACTCCTGAGGAAATATAAAAACGGTTATCGTCCCTCATTTCTAGGCCACACCTCACATGTTGCAATATCATCCAACATGTACCCCCTAACTGAAAGGCCTTGGGGTATTGATTGGACCCAGCACTCTCTAAGAAGTTAACAGCCCGCTGTGAGGCTAGTGGCATTGGAAGGCTCCCATGGCCGTGTCGAATCGTGTCTGACGGCCAGGTATTGTGTTCAGATAGACCGACCGATACTCTATAGGCCTATTTTTATTGATCTACGCTCTACCTACCACCAACTTTTACATTCAATACCTATGCCAGATTGAGCGCTCGCATGACAAAACCTCTCGTCAGGTGTATGGTTTGTGAATCTGGACAACACACTTTAATCTAACTTCAGCATTGATTCTTCAAAGTGAAACCGAAAGTTTAGACGCACACTCACTTGTATAAGGTATTAATAAGCAGGAAACCCAAATCGTTCTTACTCTCTTTATTACAAACTATAGGCTGCCTTACTGGCCATTTTCTCTGAAGGATGACTCGTACATGTCTCAATATAAATCTTGTTGAAATTTCGATACCAAAGCAGAAACTGATGTATGAAGGTAACGAACTCTAAATCGATCATACGGTCCACTTACATACGATTTCTAAGTATAACTTCTGTCACAAAAGGCATGAACGCGTAAATAAAGTGACAACCTCCTGCGGCAAATGGAATCGGCTGTATCATCAATGCAGTATATCGTCAATGTAGTATAAGTGAAATACAAACAAACATGGCATTAAGTACCAATTAATTAATCGAGCTTTCTCTCTTTCGAAAATAACACAAATCATTAATGCATTTTGATTTATTAAAACAAAATCACAAGAACAATATATTATCCTTGTATAATCCTTTTATGTAACTAGTTTAGCGCATTTTGTAACAATCAAGTATCATTTAACTTTAAGTGCATTTTGTAACAATCCAATATCATTTAGCTTTTAGCGCATTTTTTAACAATCAAGTATCATCTAACTATTAGAGCATTTTTTAACAATAGAGTATCAATAAGCTATTAGCGCATGTTACAACAACCGAGCATCATCTAGCTATCAATTCATTTTGTAACCATCAAGTATCGTCTAGCTTTTAACGCTTTTTGTAGAAATTGGAGAAAGCAAATATCGCTGAATACCATTGTGCATTAGCTTTGGTAGAACATGTGGAAACCGGATCACACTAACACAGATGGCAACTGATTTTGAAAGGAAATTTTGACATGAGAACTCTTCGTTTCTATTAAAAAATGTGACTTGGGTTGAGTGCAAGAAAGCCTCAGTGCCTTGGTGATTTCTGAGAATTTCACATATTTTGAAAAGAATTCATCATATGTGGAAAAAAATTCACATATGTGAAATTCTTTTCCACAGATGTGAAATTATTTTCCACATATGTGAAATTATTTTTCACATATATAAAATAAAGTCATTTATTTGACATATGTGGAAAAGAATTTCACATATGTAGAATAAAGGCAGAGGGATAAAACGGCTTGCCATAGCTATATGACTATTCTGAAGATAGAAAATAGCTTAATTTGAAATGTGGAAAAGAATTTCCCACATTGTGAAATTTTTTTCACACATGTTAAATTAGCTATTTATTTAAATAGTAATTCAACATATGTGGAAATCTTTTTCACCGAAGTAAAATAAAAAGGTGAGTGGAACTCTTTTGTAGATATGTGAAATAAAAGCATCCACGACCTCCATTACTGACTTCTCCCTCACAGCCGGTATTTAGCGGAAATAAATTGGATCAAAAAGTACAATCAGAAGGGCATCCACCTTCGGCATTTGTTATTTTCTAGCGAAGAATAAATCAGGGAAACTACATTGGTTTTATAGGCCTACGGTTGTGACCGATTCTGTAGAGAGCATTATTACGTCTGATTCGTCGGGAAAATAAAATGTGGACAACAATAAAAAAAATACTTAATAAGAATAAACCCGTCGCCTCATATAATGTTCACTCTTTATTTGTCACCTTAATTTGCATTTTTCATAAGAGCATGTACAGTTTTCTATTGTAGGCTGTAAATATAGCCTGACTTTGGCAGTCTGTACTCCATGTGGAATATATTCCTATCGTCTATGCATTTGTCTTGAAAGCCTTAACACGACGATATGAGCACAAATGAAGGTTGGATACGGTCCCTTGCTGTAGGGAGAAATCATTTCTCAGTATTTTTGATAAGTAGAATTCTTTTGTACATTTCTAAAATAAAAGTTTATTTTACATAAGTGAAATATTGAGGTTTTGGTGTTTTATATTACTTATGTGAAAAAGAATTTCACATATGTCGAAAAGAATTGTACATACGTAAAATAAAAGCGAAACTAATTCGACATATGTAGAATAAACGTATATAGAAATGATAAAACGGCTTGCCATATAGAACATCCGAGGTCATTTTCCCGTGTGAATGACCACTGTTCAAAAACTATACAGAAGTAGGTTCTATATCTAAAAGTTAATAAAAAGCATTCAAACGTCACTTAATAAATATAAACACGATTTTCTTAGAGCGATATGCGGCTAAAGATTGATTTGTTAACAAATAAAAAGAGTTCGGAATAACGTTTCATCTGCAACGAAACAGCATTATACAATGTATACGATTTGTTCCAACGGTATAAAAAAATAGTATATTCAACCTACTATTGGAGGTGAAAGCGTAGTCATCGCTGTCAATTCGCGATGTCGTCGAAGGGAGGACACTTCAATGGTATAAGGTATAGGTTGTATGGTATGCTATGTATCCCCTGACTCATGTCGATGGTTGTCTCGAGGATTGGCAGAGCAGGGTTACTGCGATTAGAGTAAATTCGGTCGTATAACTTGGGTTGTTCCAGAGTACAGTTGTTTATGTCCGATCTATGAGGACGTTAATTTGTTTGTTTAATTGGCTGTCCTGAAAAACAACTTTGTCGGTAACTAATCAAAGTCTGTATCAAGATTTAGACCAGAAACAACTAATAGAACATTTTAATAAGAAGTTTCAAAGTAAACCCTGATCTGCCAATCATTTAGAAACAGGCATGCCTTTAACAGAGGAAATAAACAAAACATTTCTGTATACCAATGGCCAGTTGCTTAAGCGACGATTATTCGTTAACTCCAAATTAAATCGCTAATACCGGGCTAGAGATAGACCTACAACATGTTATATGACGTCATCGAATAGCGGATTAAATTTAATAGTGGTTCGGTCTCTAGGGATTTTTGGTCATAGCTGTGCATTCTTTTCATCAGTTCTGTCTACCCCGAGGAATTACTAAGATATAAAATAATTAAACAATCAAGACAAGAAGGCAATAGATACTTAAAGCTGATATAAAAAAACACCTATATTTAATTGACTTATTATAATTCCTGTATGTTCGCCCTGTTAAGAGCACATCTGAGTCTTGCTAACAGGGCTATTAACATATATGACTTGTTATTTCAAATGTCAGTCGTTCTCTCATCCACGTCACCGAAGAGATCATTTACCACCCAACTAATACGTACACAAAATGACCATATCATTAAATAAATATATTAGCAACACATTATTACCAAGCGGTGGTTCAATCACGGATTTAAGTTATCAACCACCAAACAAATCTGGGCCCTCCACCTTAAGAGGGGTTGTTTAAAGAATAGCAATGCTGTCTTTACCTAGCACTGGAGGAGAAGTAACTTTCCAACATTATGGAAACGCGTCACATCTTGGTTGTGCTAGTGTCAATATTTGCTGGAATACATCGCCGTCATATAAGTCAAATATTGTTTAGCACGGCGTAAAACACCAATCGACCAATGAATTAAAACCAAAAGAATCAGTGCACCCCATAATACGCAGTAAAGTGCTGGGAGAAAGGAGATGTGTTGTTCTGTGAGTTTTGTAGATTGCGATCTATTTGTAATATAATACCTTGTGACATATCAAACAATAGTTCACTTGTAGGTTACATAAATATGGATTTTAATGATTTGTGCATTTAGCCCCGATCCAGTGTTCTTAGTGAGATTTTAGACACTATAACATTCGAAAGTACTGTAGCTCAAACTCAAGGTCGACTTGCTATATTTATTTTGTACAATTTTGGAAGACCAAATTAACACATAAATAGATGGTTAAGTGGTTTTTAACCTATAGTGTGCATTCTAAAATATAATCAATTCTACTTCCTACGTCGAGACATTGACTCTAAGATACACCAGGCCCATTTTGTTTTGCACTTCTTTTATTTGCTGGGCTGTGGCATACGTGGCCCCAAATTTTGGCAGAAATTAATGCGCGATGGCCAGGCAAAGCGTACGAGAGTCGTCTTAGTCTCGTTTATTATAGAAAGTTCAAACTCTCGCGAGAATACGATTGCTATAGTGTGGTCTTATCATAAAGAACGTACCAAGGGAGATAACCATGTATAACATATGGGAGACCATTCCTTGGAAAATGTACCACTCAGCTGATGGTTGTTCCCCTTGAAAAGATCCCTCCGGAATAACTACGGTAATCTAAAATGTGTGTTGCGTTCATTTGTGCCATATCGAAAGCTATACCCAAAATACTCGTCTATATATCAGAATGCGCATTAAACTGAACACCGTAGGTTGTATCGGAACTGTCCATAAACAATTTCTCTGCAACATTTGCTTCAGCGACGATTAGGCCTACTCCGGCGACATTGTCTCCAGCGATAAGTGTTCCAGAGACAACTGGTTCCGACGAGCAACTGTGTTGTCCACCCCTGTCCCAGTGGAATCCACAATAGATACACTATAATGTCAACCCCAAGTCCCACAGGAATCCTCAATAGATACACTATAATGTCAACCCCAAGTCCCACAGGAATCCACAATAGATACACTATAATATCAACCCCAAGTCCCACAGGAATCCACAAAAGATACACTATAATGTCAACCCCAAGCCCCACAGGAATCCTCAATAGATGCACTATAATGTCAACCCCAAATCATACAGGAATCCTCAATAGATAAACTATAATGTCAACCCCAAGCCCCACAGGAATCATCAATAGATACACTATAATGTCAACCCCAATCCACAAAGGAATCCTCAATAGATATGTGCACATCATCTCGGACGTCACATTCCCTTTTGTCATATCCCTTGATAAACATACGCCCCGTTATGTAGTCAAGTTTCACCCGTTTTGACTTCAGAGGACAATACAAACCTTGATGACATTTTCCTATTCTAAAACCCTATGAAATTCCTTCGATTTGTATAGATGGCACTTTAAAACGCATGGGCAGTTCGTACATAGATGGTACTACAAAACTTATGGGCAGTGTGTGTATAGATGGCACTACAAAACGTATGGGCAGCGTGTATATAGATTGCATTACAAAACGTATGGGCAGTGTGTAAATAGATGGCACTACAAAACGTATGGGCCGTGTGTATATAAATGGCACTACAAAACGGGAATTACGTATGGGCAGTGTGTATATAGATGGCACTACAAAATGTATGGGCAGTGTGTATATGGATGGCACTACAAAACGTATGGGCAGTGTGTATATATATGGCACTACAAAACGTATGGGCAGTGTGTATATAGATGGCACTACAAAACAAATGGTCAGTGTGTATATATATGGCACTACAAAACATTTGGGCAGTGTGTATATAGATGACACTACAAAACATATGGTCAGTGTGTATATATATGGCACTACAAAACATTTGGGCAGTGTATATATAGATGTCACTACAAAACGTATGGACAGTGTGTATATAGATGACACTACAAAACGTATGGGCAGTGTGTATATAATTGGCACTACAAAACGTACGGACAGTGTGTATATAGATGGCACTACAAAACGATAATTACGTGCGGGAAGTGTATATAGATTTGTTTGTTTGATTGGGGTTTAACGTCGTACCCAAATGTATTTAACTTATATGACGACGTGCCAGCACAATGGGTGATGGAAATCACCATCGACACTACTCGCAACCAACAAGAAAGACGGACGGGACAAATACAGGACAACGACAGGAGACAATACAGACACCACAACAGAACGGCTTCCTGTACCCTTTTAGCTCTGTTAGCATCAGGGCAACATGAAGAGAATGAAGTATGGGCAGTGCATGTGTATATAGATGGCACTACAAAACGAGAATTACGCGAGAACCAGCCGAGTGAATCCCAATCAATCTAACATCAGTTATCAAACTAATCCATTATTAAACCATCAATCTAACATCAGTTATCAAACTAATCCATTATTAAACCATCAATCAATGAACCATTATTTACTGAACTGGCTAGTTTCGCTATTAATCCTTGAACAAAATTATTCATCCCTATTAATTGTTTAACCAAATCATCCATCCTTATTTATTGTTGAACCAAATCATCCATCCCTATTAATTGTTGGATTAAATATTTTACTTCGATTAATTTTATAACTAAATCTGTCATTCCCATTTATAGTTGAACTATATCTCCTATCCCCATTCATTGCTGAACCTAATCTATCATCCTCCTTAATTTATTGATTCAAAGCAGTTATCCCTATTTGATGTTGAACCATATCTTTCATCTCCATTTATTGCTGAGCCTTATTTTGTCATCCACCATAACTATTCTGTCAACTTGGTCATCACCAGTTATTGCTGAACCTTATTTTGTCATCCACCATAACTATTCTGTCAACTTGGTTTTCACCATTTATTGCTGAACCTTATTTTGTCATCCTCCATAACTATTCTGTCAACTTGGTTGTCACCATTTATTGCTGAACCTCATTTTGTCATCCACCATAACTATTCTGTCAACTTGGTTGTCACCATTTATTGCTGAACCTTATTTTGTCATCCACCATAACTATTCTGTCAACTTGGTTGTCACCATTTATCGTTTAACCAAATGTTTCATCTCCATTTAAGGGTGTCGGCCATCCCCATAAATTGTCGAACCAAATCTTTCGAACTTATTCATTGTTTAAACAATATGTGTTTCCCATTTATTGTTGAACCAATTATATCATCATCGTTAATTGTTGAACTTAATATTTCGGTCTTATTAATTGTTGAACCAAATCCGCCATCATCGTTAATTGTTTAACCAAATCCGCCATCATCGTTAATTGTTGAACCAAATTTTACGATCTTATTAATTTCTTAACCAAATGTGCCATCCTCATTGATTGTTGAACCAAATCCGTCATCATCGTTAATCGTTGAACCAAATTTTACGATCTTATTAATTGTTTAACCAAATCCGTCATCATCGGTAATTGTTTAACCAAATCCGCCATCGACGTTAATTGTTGAACCGAATCCGTCATCATCGTTAATTGTTGAACCAAATCCGTCATCATCGTTAATTGTTGAACCAAATTTTACGATCTTATTAATTGTTTAACCAAATCCGTCATCATCGTTAATTGTTTACCCAAATCCGCCATCATCGTTAATTGTTGAACCGAATCCGTCATCATCATTAATTGTTGAACCAAATCCGTCATCATCGTTAATTGTTTAACCAAATCCGCCATCATCATTAATTGTTTAACCAAATCCGCCATCATCGTTAATTGTTGAACCAAATCCGCCATCATCGTTAATTGTTGAACCAAATCCGTCATCATCGTTAATTGTTGAACCAAATGTTACGATCTTATTAATTGTTTAACCAAATCCGCCATCATCGTTAATTGTTGAACCAAATCCGTCATCATCGTTAATTGTTGAACAAAATCAGTCAACATCGTTAATTGTTGAACCAAATTTTACAATTTTATTAATTGTTTAACCAAATCCGCCATCATTATTAATTGTTTTATCAAATCCGCCATCATCGTTAATTGTTGAACCAAATCCGCCATCATCGTTAATTGTTGAACCAAATTTTACAATCTTATTAATTGTTTAACCAAATCCGCCATCATCATTAATTGTTTAACCAAATCCGTCATCATCGTTAATTGTTGAACCAAATCCGCCATCATCGTTAATTGTTGAACCAAATCCGTCATCATCGCTAATTGTTTAAATTAGCTAACAAACTCAGAAGACACAAAGCTGTTTTTCAATTTAGTCTGTATTTTTTGTAACAACCACTCCTTGAGCATACATGTTTACATTTCCTTCTTCCCGTCTTCAACAGTACAATTGTTCTATAACATTTCAATCATACGATTGTTCGAAGGCTCATACAATGATATCATTAAAATCCAAGACCACATTGGTCATGAACATAGAAATGAATAGCATTAAGGCAGTCTTTACATAGCATATACACTAATGGAATGTTCAATCATAATCACTAAACTATATAGGCTGCACTGTCCACTCTGTCCAAGGGAGCTTACTCACTTGATTGACCCTGGCAGCTCATTTCATTCTATAAATACAGTTCCGTATAAACTACACAAACATTTGGTGCAATTGAGACAAGCAAATATATTAGCTTTGTCTGTTGGTGGGTCATTGGATGTATGTTGACTTAACAGAAACGGTTTCGAAACCATCTACAAATAAAAGCAATATTCTACACAAAAACATCGGGATTTGTCATACCGCATAACATTGCATAATACTATTAAAAGCAGTGTATACACGTATAGGCCTACCCTATCGTTAAGGAAAACAATGTAAAATAACTGCTCGCACATTTCTTAACCTTTAAAACTTAGAGCGTCATATCTGCCGTATATCTACATAGCCGCGTTACAATAAAGGGGAGCTAACTCACTTCCTAATATGATCCGACTGTGATAACATTGAATCATATAAATTGCACATGCTTGATTGTCTACAGTAGATTGCATTACACAAAGAATAAAAGAAGGAGGTGTATGTTTCTGTCTGGGGGACACCAACCAGACAGGCCCCCTATAAACAAAAATAACTGTTTGCAGCTCCGTGACTTTTTGATTTGGATAGCCGAGTAAATGCTATGAAATGTGATTTTTGTGTAACATGCGTGACAAGTGATCGTCCGAAGGAGTTATCATTAGGAAAGTAGATAAAGCAGGTCTTTGTTTGAAAAAGCCATTTGACGTGGAGTGATGACGTGTGGGTCCGCCTTTAATAGTTTCAAAACCTAGATAGGTAGAAATGCGTTAATAAATTCTGATTTCTTTTTTTTTTTCACTTGAATTTATGTGCCAAGCACTTTGTCGCATTATTTGTCCGTAACGTATTGTATTTAATATCAGGCACTTAGAAACAAGGCGAAGGTGTGAAATATCCACTCTTAATATACAATTTTTATGTTAACAGTATTTTCGTTATTTTGTGGTAGCACTTTCTTAGTTTTTCAGATTCTAGTTCAGACAATTTGCAGGATGAGACCCGTCGGGGAATCGAACACAGATAGGGCACCAAATCGCCAGCAGTATTTTCCGGCCATATAGACCACTCAACCTAAAGAATTTCTACAAAACAGAAAATTAATAAGCTGAGTCTATAGATAGCAGACATGCACTAACACACTGATAGGAGAGTGACACAGCTCCCAAAGGGAATGCATTGAAATAGATTTTTGGATCCGTATTAACCACTGATTCGCATCAAATACATTTGGCAGCAGCAAACATGTTTGTGGAGTTGAATCATTCATGCAGCTATATCCAGTTTCAGTCAGATAAATGCTCAACTTTCTAAACAACACAAAAACTGTATAAAGCTGCATGGATGGTTTGTTAATGCGAATCAGTGGTAAATACCGATTGACAACACGAATCGATTGGGTCTCACTTAATCCTATCTTGAGTTTTTGTCCCATAAATGTGTGATTAACGTCGACAGTTACAATATGCTCCAGTAGTTATTTTTATAAATGTGACCGAATTCAACAATAAAATGGGATGACACCACACAACTGGTCGTCATACAGGAGAATGAACACATACAGACAGACTATGAAAAGAGAAAGGGACTGTGTGTGTATTGTATCTTGCTCTCTTCACTTATCTATATCAATTTAATCGGCAATAAAACCACAAATAAACCATCATTTTTAAATCAGGATGTAGTTTTATATAGCCGACCATCCGATACTCTACGTATAAAAGACTTTTAGGAAATGGTACTTGTGACATCCTAATTTACGCTTGCTTATCATATGTGCAGACATTTCTATAGTATAAAATGACAAATGAAAAATAACAAAACAAAACAAAATTTAAAAACACATAAAAAATAAAACATCTGATTGTTTGTGACCTTGCCAGACCTAGTTTCATTGCAGCCACATTCGTTCAATGTACACAAGTTTTAGGGGTTACTGATTCTCACTCGCCACCCCAGATCTTAAAAACACTCCCCGTGTTTTGTTTGTCGCTATATATTGCTAATAAAGTGGACGTTTGACGAGGATGACCAGAAAAGGGCACACTTTTAAATATCCAATCAAAATCCACGAATAGCACTTTCTAGTCTGAGTCTTCATACGAACTTTGATTGGCTCCAGAAAAAAATCCTTTTACAGAAAGCCAATAAAATGACCGTTGGGCGTTGCCCTATGTCCCACAAAATAAGTTAAAATGATGCCCCTAAAGATCATTCTTGGCAAACGTCCCTTTCTCCAGCAGCTGTAACAGGGGGGTCTGTATTTATAAATGGCCGCTGGCTTTTAAACAACCAAGTATCTAAATGCTAACTTATTTGAGTAGTCCCAATGTAATTATAATATCAATGAACATTAAAAACAGGTTTATTAAACTGTAAATCTAGAAGTCCTAGCTGAAAGACCATTAGAGTAGCACCTTATCACATATCTTATCAGTGGAATGATATATCCTATCGTAAAATGTAATTAATGTAACTTGGGATTACAATAAACAGGGATATGTAACAGCGACCTTTAACCTTGATTTGCCGATACACTATACCGAGTACCTGATGTTATGTAGAGCCTTGGCCTTCATATCCCTGTATATTGTTATCCCAGATTTAACGTCGCTTTCATAACATATATAATAGCTCACTCGGGAGCTATTTAAGAAACAGGGACTTAATTAGGAGCTATTCTCCACGCCCAGTGAAACTGAAACAGCTATTTCTGGTTAACAATGTCCAGTTTGTCAATTTGATAAGCATGCGTTGTAGATTATTTCTCCGTGAATATGATACTATACTATACCCATGAACGTATTAAACCGTTCTTTATTTGATTCTTACATATTCGCTGGTCACCTTAACGTCCACACCGACTTTGATTATTTTTTCATCACACCGAAAATAACGAATACTTTATAAGATAAATCTAACATTCCTATATAACAAGATAACAAGAAGATTTCACAATAAAAACACCTGTCGACCTCTACCGAGAGTTGATTACATCTATGCTGTAATTAGCGCGTCAGAGCCTCAAGCTGTCATAATTCCATTCGTTATCAGTTTTCAGGCATGCGTAGAAAACAATATTGGTCCACGAAACTATTAATTTTCGTTCTATAACTAAAAGACT
>JAVFBX010202836.1:0-12499 GCA_034783855.1 Mopalia kennerleyi | reverse complement strand
CAGGATGTGGTATATTAAAGGGTAATTGTTATCAGGATCTGGTATGTCCCTGTATTCTGATAACTTCAAGGATCAATATATCCAAGAGTTTTTTTCAGTATTATTTTGTGTTCTCTTAATGTTTATGTGTCTGTAGGTACATGTTATAAGGGGAAAGGTGCAGATTCTAATATCCAAGGTGCCGCATTGGCCAAAAAGTCTGATAGATGGACAACAACAATAGATATACCAGACACCATAAAATGTCTATTTACTACTTAATCTGCCTCTCATTACGGCAATAATTTGAAATAACATAGCTTTAATACAAACCATCAAATAAACAACAAAAGAATTCAAAGAAGTAGAAAATATAACAACCAGCAAAAATATGTTTTCAAAACAATCAACAAATCTGATTTTATTTCTGTTAAACTAATATAGAACTAGTTATACTGAAATGAAAGAGGTTAGGGGTCTGTCACACTGACTGACACTGCTGAGAATACAATAACGGTGGTCTCCGTAAACATGCTATCCAGTCTGTTCTGTTTGTTTGTTAACCGTATTATCACTGCTCAGTTTATTACCCTCTGCATCCAAAGCAAAGTTATAGTCCTTTCTAGTGTTCAACAATTTCTCAATGTCATCATCCAATGTTTCTTCTGTTACAAATGTTTTCGACTGTTCCTGAAACGAAGAACATTTTACATTTTACAAAAATTACTAGATCCACAATTGTTATTGCTGAGCGACAAACCAGGAAGAAGGCTCATCTTAAGCCAGAGTTCACCACATCTGATTCCTCACCAAACTATTGATTGATTGGTGTTTTATGCTGTGCTTAAGGGTATTTCCCTAATGTGACGGCGGTGTATTCCAACAATAATTGACACTTGCACAACTAAGATGTGAAGCGTTTACATAATGTTAGAAAGTTATTTTTCCCCAGTGATAAGTAAAGACAGCATTGCTACTCTTCAAAAAAACTGCCCTTAGCCAGAGGGCCCCGCAAAATGAAGATTTAAGAATATTTGTTGGGTTGGAGTACCTCATGTTATTTCTCTTATATGACAGAGTGCTGAACCTTGACACCACTGGCAACACTCGAAGAAAAGACAGGACAATCATAAGGCAGACAACATAAACAGATTGGCTTCCCGTTGCCCTTTAGCTCCAAGAGCACCAGGGCAACATGGAGCTTCCTTCAAATCACTCGCAAAAACTGTAGCCTGCAAACAACTGAGCTACGGTCGTTGATTTGCTTTTGCAATTGGATAAAAATACTACCATTGAAACAAGGCCACCACTCATTGACATTCAATCAATTACAGTAAGAAAGAAATGCTGTTCATTACCATTTCATATTGGACATATTTGATCGCTTCTTCCATCATTTCTAATTCTTTCTCTTCTTGTAAGTGTTTTTGAAGAACAATCGTTGTACTCTTCTCTTCCAACTCTTCCGCTTGTCTCTTTTGTCTAAAAAAATTAAACAAATGACCATGTACACTTAGGCCCTCCAAAATAAAATTCTTGTAACAAGAATGAGTAGCTAGGTAGGTATGTATTTTTTTTTTAATATTATAATTTTTTTTGGCCTTGCGGTAATCTTCTTCACTTATTAAATGCCAGTGTATTCAATATATTTTAAAAAAACAAAACATAACCCATGCTTTTTGAGTGAGGAGGTTTTTCTGTTTCTAGTTCATAAAAATTAGTTCCTCATTTTCTGAAAAACAGCATATAAAAACTAAAATACTGACGATTAGTTTGGAGCAAAATGTCGCAGAATAGTGAATTACCTCTGGAGGGCTACTTCCACATTCCACTTTCTGTTTATCTCCAGAACACGTCGATGCTCCTCCGCTTCAGCTCTCTCCACTTCCTCCTGACTCTCCCCTTCTGTCTTCATGTCAAACTGCCACTTGTGTAAAAATGACCTACAAGAACCATAGGCCTAGGGTTGATTGATTGATTGATTGATGTTTAATGTGGTACTCAACATTACATCCACAATAACCATTAATGTGACCTGAATGTACCTCCGCTACAAAGCAAAAATGAATGCTTGAAACATTTTGCCCTTATCCAGCAGTCCACACAGGGTAAAAATGATTATTTGAACGCTCCTATCCCCATTTCATCAGACCATGAACATTTCAATTTAAATATATAAAATATATTTTTTGTCTAATTCTGCATGGAATACTAGTTGTTTTAAAAATTATTTGTTTTTTAGAATGTTGGAGTTTTTATGGCTTCAATCTGAGAGATCTTCAGTGCTACAGTGATGTATATAAATGCAGCATTGCTTGTGGCAAGTTAATCTCAGATTGCAAATACATGCATCCTGAATGTCTTGTGATTTGTTCAGCATGGGCATTGTTTGGACATAAGTGTTGATCACAACCACATTTTGAAATATGCCCGGATTGCAACCATCCCAGAAAGTAAACACCACTGTGGTGGACCTAGATCTAGGTTTTATCGTTATATTATCTAGCACATGCATTTACCCAATTAGCCTATTCAAACAACTTTTGGTAACCCTTTTACCGTATTGTTTTCATATGAGTTCTGTAGATATTGGACCGTCTCATCATGTCTTTGTGCTCCTCTTCGTTTATAGGGGTCGGCTCTCTGACATAAAACATTTTAGTTTTCGCTACAGGTCGCCATCGGGGTTTTCTCCATCGAACTTGAATCACGCAACAATGTTCGTTCAGAGCCGGATATATATTTTTCTGCAAGACTGACACGTTTCGTATTATGTTACTTAAACACGCCATCACAACTAGCAGATACCTTGCGATAATTGATACAAAATCGTTATGCTTGATGTCGATGTACTCGTCAAAATATCTGTCATGCAGCAACAACGCTTCGCCATGCTTACTGTGGTTAACCTATGGGTCGCAAGACAGCCGTTTTCATTGGTCGAATTTCGTGCTTTGTAGATAGTCCACTTATCAGAGCCCTTGTTTCATCGGAGACACCAAACTGCCCACAGTGTCAACTTCATTATTCATTTTCGCTTTCGTAAACAGTCGACTACGGGAAGTAATGTTCCTATTCGGTTATGTTAAAAGGTTAGCCTTTAATATCAGTCTAGGAACAAACTAATTACGAGTTTTACAACGAAATAATGTACATCGTTCACATTTTTGTGCCGATTATCGTCAGTAGGACTGGATTCCCTGGATCAAAGGCTGTCTTTCTTAATTTCTTGTTGTTGTTTTTTTTATTTGTTTTATTTGCTACATTCAATTAAAGTTTGTTTATAAATCGTTGTTACAGGCGCATATCTCGTAATGCTAATGTTCACCCCTTGCTCTTTGAATTTCATTAGCAATTCATTTTGAACCCACCTTAGTTAATTGATATATCGTCTTTAATTTGACGCTGTCAGATTTTTAAAATTCTAAATACTTCTGATAATATTGGAATAAACGGATGACCTCGTAGGCCTACCGGCCTTCCCGTCCTACTCACTCACTCACCCACCCACTGATGTGCGGACAGCTGATTTATGTGAGTAAGTATGTAAACCGGAATGTTAGGTGGACAACGGTTTATTCGTAAATTTGAAAATTTGGATTTTTTTAAAAATCTGACAGTGTCAATCCAAAGGGAATATACAAATTAACCAAGGTGAGTAACAATTTAAAACCAATTGGACGGACAGTCGCTATGAATCTGTAGGCCTATAGATTTAGAGCCAGGTACATGTACTGTCATTATATAGCATAAATAAATTCAAATATATATATATGAATGAATTACAGGATTGATTTATTTGGACTATGTCAGTCCTATGAGTGAAATAGTCCACGGACTTAAACCCCAATCAAACAAAGAGTGCTAAACGCCACACCAGATTAGCTTCATGTTCCCCTTCCCTTAAATCTGCGAGAATGTGGGCGATAGGACTCTCCCTCAAACGCAAATACAGACTTTAAGGAGGCTTGTCAAAACAGTGAATTGATTTGTTTCTCTGATCGAGGTTTATAACATGGTCACGCCTGGAAAATCATGCGACCGTGGGTCGCGTGAAATCCTACGTTTGGTGAGAAATTTAAAAAAAAAAAAAAAATTTGTTTTTTGTTTATTAAATTTGGTATAAAATCCACTTCAATATTGATGTCAAACCCAAAATAGTTGAATTTATTGCATAAAAGTTAATCCTATAGTACATGATGTTTAAGATTTTTTTTTAATCACAATCGCCGTATGTAGAATCTGGTGAGAAATTTGTAACCTGAAAATTAGTGGTCGTGAGAAATTTTACATTTTTTCCAGGGGTGAACGTGGTATACAAGGTTATTTCACCTATACACAACAGATTGTCTATTTCACACTGTTCCCTGTTTAAATACAGTGAAAAACCTTAAGAAACCCTTGCAAACCTTCTTTATATAAATTGCTGGTAATCTGTGGAAAACTTGGTATGAAACAATGTTAGAACCTTGGGAAGTCACCGGGAATCTTCTATTTTACATCTGCCCAAGCGCTTAAGCAGACACCTGTCCAAATGGACACTCTGAAGTTAACAATTGCCTCATTCGGACACCCTGTTTTAAGAAACTTTAACAGGCAGGAGATAGGAAAACTGTCAAAATTGGACACCCAGTTACATGTATTTGAAAAGTGAAGCAAAATGACCATTGTGGACAACATACTTTTGATTTCTGGCTAATCCCCTGTATAATCTGCTGGTAGAAAAGTCTCCTTTTACTGTGGATATAGGGGGTTCAGCAGTCTAATCCACAACTGACTGAGCCACAGCAAAGCATCTATTGAGATTCCGAGTACAGTATATACTAGTCCAACTGTCCGAGCATACACACAAGTAAAAACTAACAATACTAGAAGTACAAGAATAAACGAATGCATAAAGTAAACATTAAAAGTCCACAAAGTAACACAATTATTTATTTAAAGATTTGTTTTGTATTCAAACACATTTAGTTTAACAGTTTGCTTATAATAATTCATGATGGTAGTGGAAATAAATGAACAAAATAAATAAATTTAGTTGTTTTATAGATGGTCCTTTGGGAAAAGGTGATTTTACAGTAAGTCCCCTAATGTGTGAAAAAAAAGTGTTTCACATAGTAACAAACAAGATAAATACAAAGCTGAAAACATAGTAAATGTATGGTATCCCAAAGTTTTACTCTTGCATGAACTAGGGATTTTATTTCTGACATGCTAACCACTAAGCCATGGCCTCTAAATCATTCACAACCATGGACTTCAATTTAACTGAAGGATATGATAATAAGTGTACTAATTTGCTTTGTGTTCTGCTGCACAAATATGACAAATGATTGTTTAAAGTGTAATTGACATAAACCCATCTGGACACCGGCGGCCATAATATCAAAACTTAAATTTTGCCACATTGTAAAAAATTCATCTTTGCAAATAACAAGCAGTTTGTGGCACAGGTAAATTGTTCAGGGAATTAAATTATAGTGATGGATACAATAGGATTGTTAGAGTGACTGGCATTATGTACATTGTATTTAAAGGTATTTCACTTATATAACGGCTGATATTGTGTTTTCTTGTTTGTCTGATTAGGAATTAACATCATACTCAAGGGTATTTCACTTATATGACAATGGATTATCCACTTCACAATGTTCTTTGCCTAATTACGGTGGGAAACTGGGAGGAAACCTAGTAAATATTATATCAGATCGGCTTGCTGTTGCCCCTTAGCTCCGAGAGCACCGGGGCAACAGAAATCTGTCTCTCCACCTCCTGACATACATTTATCAGATTACAATACACCTATGCTACCAAATATATCACTGTACAAGGAAATAATTTAAGTACCGGTATACAGAGAAGCAAGATTTCATGCTGAATCACATCACTTTAATGGAAACCTTTGGACTCAAGATTCTACATTCTAGAAACCTTCACTGTTACAACAGATTCTCATCAAATTTATCCTTGATAAAGTGTTGAATTATTATTCAACTCCAAACCGATTCAAAATATGCCACAACAGAAACCGCCACTGCCCTATCTATCACAACCATTTATTACCTCAGCAAGAATAAGCTGCCTAACTTTAAATCATAAAGCACATGTTACCTGTAAACAATCGGACTGGGGCATTTACCTTTAAAAATTTTATACAGAGAAATTACCCCAAGATATATCACAATTAGAGCTTTACATCGTCCTTTTGTTTTAAGTGAGCTACGTTATTAAGATAAAACCATGGGCTCCTCTTCCCTTTGTGACCCAGCCATAGAGCGTTTTTGGGGACTTAGCGGTAATGGGTCAGACATCGGAACCTCTGGTAACAGTGGAGCTGAAATACAAAGTAAAGCCCTGTTACAACTTATGAAAAGATATGCAGGCCTGTAATCTTTTCCAGGAGAACCTTAAAATTCAATGGAACCTAACATTTGTATGTTCTGTTTTGCTGATTTTCTTAAATAAGCATTTATGAAAAATAGAGCAAAATGTGTTTATAATACAAATTTCATTGATGATAAGATTGTTTGTTTGATTGGCGTTTAACCTTGTACCAGAAGTCCATTAACTAGAAGTGTGAAACGCCTATATGAGTAGTAGTGTGCACGGCATTGTGTCCAAAATCGGCCTTTTCAACTTCTTGCCATCCCTCATGTGGTGGACTGGCGAACCATCAGGGGAGGTTATTCTAGAATTGAATCTAACACTTGATCGCACAGTCGATTTGACCTTGCTCTACCTTCCGAAAATACATGGTGCATGGAATCATGGGAGTTTGCTGCCAGTGGTTGGGGATTGGCAGAATAGTTGCAATGAAAATCCAAACTTACATCGTAGTCTAACCAGATTATTGAGTATGTTCGAAGTGTTCATATAAAAAAGGACAATAATAAATAATAATTATGAAATAAATCACAACAAAGTTACAGATAGTAACAGATTATGGATCTGAGCCATGGCAACGATATAATAAAATTTTGAACAAGTCCGTCTGCACCTATGGAGGCGTTCTTGATTTTCACGATCTGCAAACAAATTTCTCAGAATTCAAGAGTGAAGAATCGACCAAACTTGTCCCCGATAGTTACCGATGCTCAGCGGGAGCTACCGATTCATATCTAACTGGCGTTAAGCAGACTATTCTGCCAAAATAATTTGGGAAACCTTTACTTCGGTCTTCATAAAATAAGTTTGCATAACCATAGGAAGACCCAGTTCGATCTGTCTCCCCAACAGCACAGGCTATGGATATGTACGGTTACTGTAAACTTTGCCAAAAAAATTTAGTAAATTTGTTTTTCAAGGAAATAAATGAATGGAACATGTCAAGACATGACAAAGATGATAGCTAACCTTTGATTTGTTGATAGATGTTTCAGGACGTTCTTAACGCAATTTCATGAATATGACAACAATGAACATTCATGATACGTAAAAAATATAGTGTTGGTTTTGTTTGACAAATAATGTTCCTTTGGTGTTAAGTAGACAGCAGGACTACTCTCAGAGCATACTGGTCAGAGTTTGTTTGATTGGGGTTTAACGTCGTGTTCAAGGTTATTTCACTTATATGACGATGTTAGCCCAGTGGATGAAGGAAACCACCCTCGACACCACTGGCAATAAACAAAGACAAAACGGGACAAATTCAAAACAATAACAGCATGCAATACAGACACCACAAACATATCGGCTTTCTGTTCCCCTTTAGCTATGAGAGCACCAGGGCAACATGAAGCTCCCTCCAACCACTTGCGGTCATAGTCAGAGGACTGGATATATCTACAGGTAGCTTAGTTGGTTAGAGTCCTGGCGTGGCTAGCCAGAGACTTAGGTTCAGTTCCCGGTGGAGGCAAGCCAAAATCTCTATCTCTACATTAAAAAATAATATATATATATATATATTGAATGATTGGTGTTTTTATCTCCTGAACAATTTTATGGAACTGCAAGTAAAGAGATTATAATAATGGTAATAACATAAATGCCCTTTATAGCCAGAAGACTCCTGCAATGGCCATGCCTGTATGAGCTAAGTATGACCCTGGATTGAACAGTATGTTAATACACTTACATGCATTAGGCCTATACAACGCTCTCAGTCTGTCTTCCAGGTCACCGTAATCATCGTCTACTTCAATGGGCTCTGCCGTTCTGGATTGAGCTGGCTGCTGAGGACTGGAGGGGAACACCTGGCTAGATCTAGCAGGGGAAATATGAGCTGGTTTAGCGGGAGACACATATTTAGTTTTTTCAGGACTTTCCTCCGCCAGTATGTCGTCTAACTCCGCCTCTAAGTCGTCTTGTGTGGTATCCCATGAGCCAGCCTGGAAGTTACTCAGTGTAGAGGCTATCTCGTCATGGTCCTGTGTCACCTTATTTATTAAAAAAATAATAGACATTTTATATTTCTATAAATTGACTATTTTTATCAATGAAACACACAGACACTGGTTGATAAAACATTTGACTATTTCTATAAATGACAAGAGAAGACCACTAAAAGAACAACAAGAAAGAGATCAGCTTTATGAAAACCACCTCCAACAACCTGTTATGGAATTCTAATAGCCTGGTTTACTGACCTCCTGTAAGTTGTCCAGTACATCATCCACTCTGTCAGTAGAGATTTTGTTTGTTTTCATATAATCCTTGAGTGAAGAGCTGGCAGCTTCATAGGCTTCAATCACCTGGTAAAGAAGAAAACACATTACAGGTATAACAATAAAGGTACAAATACCCTAAATCACCTCAAAATTCGTCCAGAAAATTGCTACTTTGGAAGCTATTTTAAAGGCTTGGAAATTGTGTCTGAGAGTCACACGATTGATTTCCCAGGAGAAAGCATCAAAATTTCTTGGAAAACATACACTTGTAAAAGTTCATACTGTTATATTGTCACAACTAGCAAAGATGTAAGCATTGTTCATTAACGAAATTTGAGGTGATTTACCGTAACACATGGTGAGTGTATCAAATAATTTGTTTACGCTATCCTTCGATTATTGATTGGTGTCTTACAATGTGCTTAAGGATATTTCCCTTTATATGACGGCGGTGTATTCTAACATTTATAATCTCTAGCAGTACCATAAAATGTAAAGTGCTTTAATAATGTCGGAAAGCGAATTTTCCTTCCAGAGCTAAGTCAAGATAGCATTGATACTCTTCAAACAAACTACCCTTAGCCACAGGGCACCATCTTACAATGAGTGGCGGAAATCACTGTCTTCTCAAATGTTTACAAAAAAAATCGTACAATCATAAGACTCGTTTTTCTTGTAAAGCCCCCGGGAATCAGCTAGACCATCAAATAATTAAATACAAGCCGATGATCTGGGTCCATTGTAGATTATAGCCTGAGAATTATTTCATCCCTCAGTCAAAGGTAGTTACACTGTAGTTTTAAGGAATCTTCACAGCATAGGCTACATGTGCAGTGACATTAAACACTTGGAAAAGTGCCAGCTAGCTTAGGTCAGGGATATAACAATGGTCATGCCACAGCATTCCGTAAGAAAACTATTTAACGCTTTTGAACTGACCCAGATTTCAAACTCCCCAATTTGATGGGTTCAAAAAGTGGTCTAGCCTTAACTGAGTAGCTTTTTCTGCTTTTAGTAAACCCGGGGACCGTTTAACAAAGCAATATTAGCCTACATTGAACGTAATTGTCATGGTAACACTATGTCATTATTGTAACTACATTTTGCGAAAGGGAAGATCTTTTTGTAAAACGGGCCCCTGATCTGAAGAAAGTGAGCAAAAAATTAAATAAATGGAATTAGTTTTAGTTATAATTCAAATGGAAAGCATTAACTTTCCCAAAATTAATTTCGTTTATGTTCATATTTTGATCACATATTTTCTTTAATGTTGAAGAAACTCAAGCTTATATTGTGCCTTCAGAGTTTAATATTTTGCAATGTTTGTTTGTTTGTTCGATTGGTGTTTCACGTCGTAATCAAGGGTATTTCACTTATCTGACGACGGAGACAAAAATAAAACGTACAAACAGATCAGCTTCCTGTTTCCCTTTAGCTCTGAGAACACCAGGGCAACAGAAAGGTCCTCTTTTCTCGCCCCTTACGATCGACCGAGTAAGCCGAGGGAGTATTCTGCAGGACTGGCCAACCCGCTCCCCCACGGGGCTATTATGCAATGATAAAGGAGAATTTAAAGCATACTGCTTGAATGTTCTCATATCTGGTCGCCCCTTACCATTTTTTCTGAGACGGTATTCTTGATGCTTTCTATGAGGCTGTGTAATGTATCCAGACTCATCAGTTTCTTGTCTAATAACGCCTGGGTTTTCTTCTTCTTACGTAAAGCACTCAACGCCTGGTTCACACAAAATAAACAATAAAATGGCCATTTATAAAGGAAAATGTCCTTGTGATAAACTGATATATTAAAGTCAAATTGTATTTGTTGATAGTAGTGTGGATGATTTTTTTTTATGTCAGCTAGAGCACATTCATTAACAGCTTCAGCAGATGTCCCATTGTTTGTGCATCACTTCGTGCTCTCCAATTTCAACACACTCAGATTTGTTATGAAAATTAGAAAGTGTATATTTAAATAATCAAAATACTCATTGAAATTGAATGATACTAGTATGTGTTTAACCCACAAAGGCTTAGACAGAGGGGTGTCCACCCGTCCTTTGGACACCCTGAAAGAACAATTGCCTCATTTGGACACCCTGTCTTTAGAAACTTTAACATGCAGGAGATAGAGAAACTGTAAAAATTGGACACCCAATTACCCATACACAAAAAATAGAACTGGAATATTATATTTATTCTGGCCATGATGATAAATAGGGCTTTAAAGATAATCAAGTCTGGTTTGTTTTGACAAATAAATTATGGAGACACAGCCCGGACAGCCGTGAATTTTTTTTACAAATTGAAGTATGTTATGGAGTCCAAGGCCATAATACAGTTTCCCCTGGCTTCATCATCTTGTCCATTCTTCATGCATCATGACACAAAATATGTTAATTGATAATTCGTATATAAGCGATAACTTACGGTTGACTTTAACCCTTTTCTCAAGTACATTCTAGCTTCTTCTGTGTGCCTAAAGTCGAGGAAAGATAATTATAAAAAATATAAAACCCTAAAAAATATTCCAATATTGTGGACACAACCAATATAAAAGCATCATAATCACAAAAATACCCCCCCTCACAATAGTTTCAATATTAAACAATCTACTTGAGGTTATTCTGCCCCATGATGCAGGATTCAACTCATCATGGCTGACTGTTGTATTGATTGATTGATCTGTGTTTTACGCCATGCTTAAGGGTATTTCACTTATTTCACTTGCTTAAGGTGTATTCCAACAATAATTGACACTAACACAACCAGTCAACCAGGATATGATAAAGAAGCGTTCCCATAATGACATAACGTTGGAAAGATAATTTACCTCCAGTGTTATCACTGTATTGCTACTCTTCGAACCTCATCATTGCTGCATCAAGACTTAGCGCTCACTAGGGGCAAATAAGCTTGCCACAACTCCATGTTTTAAACAATACACAAACCCCATGACATACTGATAATGGAGGAAACGGAACATGCACTAGGCCATCAGGGCGCAGTTGCTAAAAACCAAGATTAGTCCCTTATAGCAGATTAAACCACCAATTTAGGATTAGAGATAGGCCTTCAGCGTGGAGTCACGTGACTCACGTCATCTAATCTAAGATTAAAATAAGTATTGCTTGGTATACGCGCCAAAAATGCAAAATTCTTTTACTGATGCAAAATTGTTTGTTTGTTTGTTTGATTGGTGTTTAACGTCACACTCAAGGGTATTTCACTTAAATGACAGTGGTGTGATACAACAATAAAACGACACTCTAGCACTACCATTGAAACTGAAAGGTTTCTATCTATTGGAAAAGTAATGTTCCTCCAGTGTCAACATAATATTGATTTAGTGATTGGTGTTTAATGCCGTACTTGAGAAAATTTCATTTCTATGATGGCGGTGTACTTCCAAAGAGTTTACAACAACAACAACACACCCATAATGTGAACAAATTCTCTGTTTGAAAATTGAAGTTCCATTGCTGCACACATGAAAATGAGTTGTCACAATCAAACAGCATTTTCTTTTGCACATATGTATTTGAACACGATGTTTTCATCTGATTAAAATCATATCTAACTTTACTCCATAGTATTTTAGTGCAGTTGTGTAACTGTATGGATGGAATAGTCGTATAGTCAATGGCATTCAATGGGGAGTTCATGAAAGGTAGCTATCTCAAACATCCAATGAAAAGATAGATAGCATGAGATGGCGGTAAAAACGGCTACATGTACTTAACTAAGATTGCTGGTCAGGGCAGGACCTGGGGGGAATTCCCGGCCAAGTAAAACCAAAGATTGGGAAGCACCTATATCATTGGGCAACCAATCAATGCTTGTTTGTTTGTTTGTTTGATTGGTGTTTAACGTCGTACTCAAGGGTATTTCACTTATATGACGACGGAGACAAA
>JAVFBX010202825.1:0-12502 GCA_034783855.1 Mopalia kennerleyi | reverse complement strand
ACGCTCTCCATCAGAGATTACTTGACGGGACGGAATGGTCGAGGTTTCAGACATGATTTTATACTAATACTTTCGCTTTCCAGGTTACAACGCTTTCAGTGGTGTGGATTTCAGCGGAACGTTCTTTGTGAACACTGAAATTGATGACGACTACGCAGGTTTTATCTTCAGCTACCAAGACAGTTCCAATTTCTATGCTGTAATGTGGAAGAAGGCGACACAGACCTATTGGCATCCGACGCCGTTCAGAGCTGTAGCGGAGCCAGGAATTCAATTAAAGTTAGTCCACTCTGATACAGGACCAGGGGAAATGTTGAGAAATTCTATGTGGCATACTGGAGACACTGAGGGTCAGGTTAGTTAATCCAGAGTCCAAAAAGTCCGCTACGTTAGTAAAGTAAAAAATAAGACACGACTGTTGTGCCTTTTGTAATAATTATAAAAAAAATTAAAAAAAAACACCCCTGCTTTATCATATTTGCTTTTGGTCAGCTTACAACCTAACAAATAACCCTACCATTATTTGAACCTACAGAATGTAGGCCTTTTGTCATATTGCGCGAAAAGACATCCTTTGGTTCAGACTGAAATAAGCAATCGCTGCCAGGAGAAAATAGAGCATTTTAAAGAAACTTATATTGCATATTAGTTTGATAGACAGTGACTTTAAATCTCATCACTTTTCAAATGCATTTGTAGCCGCGATTGCATATATCTGTTTCCGATTTGTACCCTAGGTTAAACTTTTATGGAAAGATCCGCGGAATGTGGGCTGGAAAGAGAGAACGGCGTACAGATGGGAGTTGATACATCGGCCTGCCAGGGGATTGATACGGTTTGTTCAAGGGGCTATACTCAGTTGTACTTTCGTTGGGGGTAACTTTTCATGTGGGGTGTCTTATTGTGTATAGAACATTTGCACGACTAACCATCTATAATGTAAACAGACAATACGGATTGCTGGGCTTCATTGCATGATTTGCCATTATGAGCAGGCAATACAATAGGATTTTAAACTTAGTAGAATAACAAACTATTCAGCTTAATCTCTTACTTACATGACTTACATTTTGATCAAGATCAAGCATACATTTGTTTTCTCTGATGCGTCAACGTTGATTACTAGGTTGTTAGTAATATTAGTTTTACTATATAGATGTTGTTTAAGTTATTATTGTCTTATTTATATAATAGTAACAATTGTCCCCTCTGAAATTTCATAAATATTTTCAAATGGTGGGTGTGATTTTATCGTGGTGTTGTTATTTAACGTTGAAATCTCTGATTGTCCCTCAGTGTATTGCTATTCGAGGAGACGTCCCTGGTGGCGGATACTGGTAATATCTATGACGCCACGTTAAGAGGAGGCCGCTTGGGGGTGTTCTGTTTCTCACAGCAAATGGTTATCTGGTCTGATCTGGTGTATAGGTGTAACGGTAAGAATTTTGATCAACTTTATGGCACCTTGGGTGACAGCTACTTAAAGTAGCCTGGTTTAGCTGAATATTCTTGACACATTTGTAAATTCACGATGTAGCCTTAAACTTTATATATATCAGTATTTTCGTTATTTTTGCGATAATACACAAAATTATCATATAGCTATATCATTTTGATGAGGTCTATATTGAGTTATACGGACCACTAGAAATTATGTTGACAGAAGCCGCCTACGTATACAATAAACAGTTATATCCTTTCTATGTGGCGTATATTTGAGGCGCTGAACAGTTACCCCAGTCGTCGTGTTGGCTGAGGTGAACCTATTGGGTATAGCCAAACACAGGTGTAGATAACATTTTGTTAGTTAGAAAGTCAAGAAGTCGCAATTGTCAGAATAAGTTTGTTCGAAAATAACGATATTATTCGTTCAATCTTCAACTCGTTGAAACAACAAGCAAAATAACAAAACAACAAAAAAACAACAACGACAAACCATTAAGATAAAAATAAAACGACTTTTTGTTCTGTAATAAATGTATTTTTTCAGATAATTTACGACTTTTTTTTCTTCAGATTTCATCCCACCAGGTCTCTTGGAAGAGGATCCCATTATTCCAGGTGAAAATAATCCACAACCGCCGGATTACGGTCCACTACCACCGCCGGATTACGGTCCCATTGATTATGACGAAGAATTCAAGTAGATCGATTTAGAACATTGTAAGAATTTTCTACATGGTAATTTTTTTCACAGAATTACACATTATCTCAATTCATTTAACTTGGGGAGAGTTTGTAGCATCCTCATTTTGAGGTTGTCTTGTTTTGTACTAGTTGGACAAATATAATACCGAGGGAAGCTGCATAAATCTCTTGTTTTTTCTTAAGGCTTCTAACTTATTGAAGATAATTCTTCACTTGTTAGTTGGTTTGTTTGCCAAAAAAGATGTACGCTCTGTTAAAAAGAAATAACCAGTATAAAGCAATTCTTCCTTTAACACATGTTCGAAGAACCATTACATCATCCTGACATCGACAGAGGTATTAAATACACAGAGCGGCTGATTCTGATTGAGATCAAGGAAGACCACCATTGCACTCAGAATTTGGAGACGAAGAAATTATACAATATTCTAATAGAAATTATCACTTGCTATGCCATTTGTGAAATGAAATCGCTTTCATAGTTTCGTATATATGGGTACACCTGGGGAGATATATATATGCCTACTTAAAAAGTGAATTTTGAATTAGTGAGCCGGAATAACAGGTGTTGAGTATGTGTTTGGGTGAAGCTATGCCTTAAATCTGTCATTAGGGCTTTCAAGTCAACGTGTTTCTAAGGAATGAGTCGATATATTATCTGATCTCGCGTTATTTCACGTTTTCAGTGTACCCCATCTCATTTGAAACTATCGCTGAGCAAAATCAGCAACGCTCCTGGAATCTATGGCGTAAGTGAACAATCAGTAACTTTGTGTCTATTGTCCATACCCCACTCATTGAAGAATTATTTTGTAATGTCCGTATAGATTCTAAAGCCTGTAAGAGTTTTATGATAGACCGTTATTGTAAATAGCGTTGCGACAATATGTTAACTTTCAGACTTTTGATGAGTGTGAGTTATTGGTAGGTCTGATTTGTATTGGGACCATGCATGCAGATTTAACTTTTAATGGAATGCATTGATATACAATATTCTTTTGAGAATCGATTCTAACGGTATAAAAAATAATCTAGAATTCAACTTTTTAATGAAAATAAACTGCTGTATAACTATAGTAATGTCGTCGTTGTTTAACTTTTTTCAGTTTGGGTAAGTCTCAATTTTACTTTTCAGTTGAGTGTATACATATCTTTATTGACTAATACAGCACTGACTGGCCAGTTTTCATTTATTCTGTAATTTTCCCTCTGTATATATTTTGGACAGAATAGTATCAATTCAATATATATTTATATACATATATATACATATCTTTTCGTCTCTCACATGTACCCATTGTAGAATACAGGAGAAACAAAAATCTAAAGGACCTAATGGTTAAGGCGAAACTTCCCTCTGGATCAGTTAGGTTGTAACACTCATTCTCTGTACATGAATGGTTAATCTATGTGTCTCTAAAATATTAATTTTTAGACTGATATATTCATAACCCATGCTGAATAGCTTGTTAGCTACATTTTTAACAATATTTTATACACCATAGTAATGGCCCTTACCTTCTCTCGAGATGCCTATAGGTTACCCATAACACTATACTCGAGATTAAGGTTTATTAAGAAACTTGTCTCTGGAAGTTATCTAAAACATAAGATGATTTTAATTAATCTACAGCCCTGTGCCAGTATCAATATTTTTAGAAATATATAGATATATATATAAAGTCCGATCACTGTTTACCAAGCGCTAGATGAATAGTGATATATACCCGCGTTTTTGTCAAAACATAAACAAAAATGCCCACAGTTCAAGTTGAATGGGATATTTTTTCATGTTTTTCTTGCTAAACGTCGGCTATATACAAATCCTTCTTTATAGGTATATAGCTTCTGATTCAAGAATCTTCGTTTCTCGAGGATTGTCAGAAAAGGGTTCAGTTTTAAACATCAAATCAAAATCCTCTATCAGCCGCTCGTACTTTAAATCTTCAAACAGATTTTGATTGGTTGTCGAAAAAGTTATTTTTTAGACAGCCAGTAAAACGGTCGCGTTCTTAGATAGCCTACGACATGAACATGTTCAGTCTGAAACCCTCCACATGACATGACATAATTGACCCTGTTCACAGTAATCATCTTGTTACGATCCTTGAGAAAAGAGGACAGGCTTTTATCAGAGGCTACAGTGAATGGATTTGTATAAACTGATAGCCATTGATTAGTGGCTAATAGTCAGTGTATCCTCTCACAGTGTACTGTTTCGGATACACTGATACGCTGTATTGACTACACGAAAACAATATAGGCCTACTCAGAAAGCACGGTGTAGCAGAATTAATAATTAGACAAAACAACTGTTATACATATTTATGCAAGGTATGTTTTATATTTCTCAGATTAATTTTTACGCCACAAACAATCTGATTGCACCGTCAGCCAGGGATGATTATTTGATCCAGTTCGATTAAACAAAATAATAATATAAGAATACATGGCGTACATATATCTATTACAGATGCAGAGGAAGAATCCGTGTTTCCATCCAAAGTATATAGCACTAACTTTTGAAGCCTCGGTACAGTCTGGGTACTTAGATAAACCACACTTGGTTGGTCGTTATGGTTGCCATGGACACATTTCCCAAATTTTGGATTCAGTTGTCCATTAGCTATATATTAAATGTCAAATACACAGTGAACATATAGGTTTACCTTTCGCTTTGGATTGAAAGGATCTGTTCTCGTGTAGTTTCTTAACATAAGCGATTTCAGTAATTCCAACCCAACACCTTTCAACTCAATCCACTGAACAAAATTATAAACCACATCTTGGCAAAGGTTATTTTTCCCTAAAGAAAATCCCATATTGCAACGTCATTTAGGGCTGCGTCACAGTCATGGCTCTTGAATAAAAGAGCAGATTGTCCAGCACAGGTACAGTTCTCTCGAACATTCTATTTGATCAAATGTTAAATTGTAGGCCAATAACTTCATTCACCGTACATCCATAGACAGTAGACCTCTAGGAGACAAGCGGCAGAACGAGTAAGGGGACGGAACATTCCCTGAAGAAGGAGACTGATATAACTGCGGGTAGAATAACATAGGTGCCCCACCGGTGACTGGGGCATAGTGTCCCATCCACAGGGTTAATTGGTCTGGCCCGCATAACTTTCCCAAACCTGGCATGTGGTTTGTAGGAGGGGAGCCAGTTGGATTTATAGATTGTGGATCCTCTTGAACGAAGGAAACTCTTTCGGAAACCGTCTTGTCCTGTTTTCTCCATTTAGCACGGCGGTTTTGAAACCATACCTGTTGAAAATAAAACCCAATAACGGAATAAGCATGAATGATATACACTCTCGCTGGTGGTTTGAGTAAAATTAACTTATTGCTATTTGTGTTTGTGTCGGTCAATTAGTATATCTGCTATTTATTCCATAGTCCACACCCTTTCTTTAAAATGGCAGTCACATTTTTTTGTAAGTTAAACAATATGATTAACTCTGTGTTCTGCTTTATTTATAGATTTACTTTAGGTTTTTTTTAAATTTACTACGCCTACATCATCAAACGGAGGAGAAAAATAGACGTTAACCGATTAATATAGTTAATATTGTGTCTATATCTCTGTCGAATAACAAATACCCGTTTGTTTCTATTAGGATTTTAAAAAGTATGTGTAAGGTAAATAATTTCATTTTATGTTTAACTATTAAATCCATAATTATCAATTCTACTACATCTGAACAATTAGTGGCCAGAGCTTTGCGTTAAATAAGGCACCCACCTGTCTCCCAATGAACAGAGAACGGCGTGTTCAAATAGAGACAAATGGGCTGGACTTCAGGTTACTGCTTATTTTCGCATATTAAACGAATTCCAAATCGATTTTCATAGCCAGCGTTATATATGCAAGTGCAGTTGCGTAAATAAAACTAATGCTACGTTGTGTAGCTTTAGATTTACCTTAGATAAGGCACAAACTCGATGCTAGTTTTTTGTGTGCCCAAGAGATTTATATTTCAAAGGTGAGACAAATCGCTGTAGTTTGGAAAACACGTGTCAGTATAAAAAAATGGTGCGGATAGTAATCATACATTTAACTAGCACTTGGCGTACACGCGTTATCGAGACCCGCAGGAAACACACAGTTATATCAATACAAATGACAATTGTTTAGTGACATTTTATTTTACCGCTATATGTTAACAACACTTGAATGAAAAAAATCTACCCTAATCCGTTTATGACATTCACATATACATAATATGATCTTATTTGAGCTTACATCCACAGGCTCATGAGGTGTTTAAATGGTGTATAATCTTTGTTATATATTTATTACATATTTGTGTAGAGAGTAACGTTGATAAAAAAATATGTATGTTATATATAAAGTAGGCTTGGTTAATGTATATATTTACCTGAATCCTTGCTTCACTGAGGTCCAGACTAAGCGCTAACTCTTCTCTTGTGAATACATCAGGGTATTGCGTGTTCTCGAATGCTCTCTCTAATTGATGAAGTTGGTACGTTGTAAAAGTAGTCCGGCATCTTCGAATCTTCCGCGACTTTCCATCGACTGGAACCGATTCAAGATATTTGTCCACGTCAAAACTTTGTACGCTCTCAGAGCCAAGGGAAGTATTTGTTTTGAATGAATCAGTTATTTGGTTTGGATATGACAAATGAGATTTCTTGGCTTGTGGTTTTGAGAGATCTTCTGCTTTGGCTAAATTGAGAGGTTGAGGGACAATGTCATTCTGAAAATGATTCTGAATCGGGGGTCTGTATTGCGCAGTTTGCACATTGTGTTCGACAAGTTCAGTCTTTGTGTCGATTTCACCGTCTATGGTAAATAAAAAATATATAAAATGTAAACGTACATTGACTGACAATCTTGTGATCACTTTCTCTATGGAACTCAAGCATTGAATTGAATAAAAAACAAACATTAACAGATACAAATTGATTGGGACAAAAACAAGTTTTTTTGAAGATTAGAGGTTTACCGAAAGTTTGTTTCTGTACATGTACATGACATAAATCGATCGCTCAATAAAGTATCTCGACATAAAATGACATAACGTATAAATTCACTGAAGAAAATATAAATAAAAACACGTAACAGAAAGAGGTAGACCACTAATTAAACAGCTATACAATTATTTTACTTACGGTTTGAATTCTCAGTAATTCCCAGGATGCTTGCGATGGTGAATGATTTAACAGCTTTTGTTGCTGGACGCTTATCTCTATTTTCATCCATGTTAACTTGAATCTGGACACTGTAGCTACGCGGTCTTTTTTTAAATGGTCGGTGACTTCCTGATACTGGTATAGTAATACTAAAATATCCAGGTGTATGAAATCTTGATGATGTAGTCACAAGAAGGGAAGTTATTTCGAATGATTGACAATGTTGCAGGATTCCTTTAAATATAACGACCAGTCGACACCCTTCTGATTCAGAGCTAATTTACCTTAAAAAGATTTGGTTAAATCCTTGATCAAGTTTCTATAGAGCTATCAAGTGGGAGCTTTGTGATTGGCTGAACGCGTTTATCTGTTGACCAATCAATGATGGGCGTAGACCAATCACGACCTCTGCTGTGATCGCTGCTGGTCAGATTGGTATTGACAAAAACACCCGCCTTTAAATGGGATATTCGGAGGTGAAAAGTGACTTGTCATATTTAAATTTGTCTTTTTTGTTCTTTATTGCCTTGTCTTTGTTTAGTTTAATTGTTCATTAGAGGGGGTGTACGGACACGGGGTTGGAAATTTGACACGTTCTTCATGAGACTGTAAAACAATACCAGGCACCTCTTAACGTCCCATTGACATATGTTTTGATAAATCATCGCGGCGAACTTAGTGGGGTACCGGAATTAAAGAACACACGAACAGTTTATTAAATGTCAGGACTAGATTGGGTACAACCTTTCTAATCTATTGTGACACCCGTACAATTAAATCGATTAATTTCTCAACAAAACCACTGTCTTTAAAAAATGTAAACATGAGTCAATTCTGATCTTGTTAAAAAAATATGGACACGTCATAAGTTATTTATCAATGTATTGATTTTCATTTAACAGCAAATAGCTTCTAATGCGCCTAGGATATTTCTGCACGAGATTCTTCAATAAGATTATCATAAGCTGTCTCTTTAAGTAGATAGTTTACAATGACCGTGGTCTTTTTAGTTATTTCTGTTTAATTATTTTCTAAACGGAATGGCGTTTTTGGATTGAAGTTAAAATTTTGTAACAGAAACACACGTATACCATTCGTTAATTAGTATATGTATAATACAATTTATGTACGTATATCATAATTGATAATCTTGTAAAGAAATAAGCTGCAGATAAATTTTAACTGATTACGTGTGTGCTTTTGCGGGGGATCTAACAAAGGTGGTTAAATTATCTCTGAAAGACTTGATGGTATTTACCTATTACAATACATTAATTGCAATTCGTAATTATAATTGGCACTAATCAGTTATATCCACATATATCTAATTGCTATTTATTTTCTAGAGATGGCTAATTTGGAGAATAAAGCACGTGAATTATATTGAGCCAATTAAACAATTAAAAAGTATTAAGTCTGCAAGCGAGGAAGAAGTCGATGATATAGTAAGAGGAAGTTCTGATTGAATACTTAGCCTAGTCACATATCTAGAGCAAAGTAAATTGTAACCGGTTTTATGGATAGCGATAATGCTTTAATAGCAATTGAATTTCCACAAGACACTTCGAATCTAATCGGACGTAAATTGCCTCTAACGCGGAAGGGATTGCTTGGTGAGCAGGGTTTATCCGTGGACTGTTTACCTTGGTCTTAAATCACCATACCAGGCCAACTGCTCGGCCATTCGCTCCACTCTATATCGGCTATCGTACCGCTATTAGTCCGCTTAATACAACGGGAACTTTTCAAGAATCGGCATGACAACTGAAAATTTACTGCTTTTCTAACTCTACAATATTTCACTCAACCCTGGCCGCTAATGGTTTAATCTACTTCAAGCAATTCACAATCACTAAGACGCCTAATGAGTTTCAATGGGTCGTCACAATTGGATTTGGACCTAGGATCGTGTTCGCGTCATGCAGAGTAAGGCAGTATGAAGTGATATACATGTAGCTTGTCATTCCAACTTAAAATTACCAGCATATTAAGTTATTTTAAAATGACACTTCCGAGGTTTCGATTTCGACACGGGTTCAGCCTGTACAATTTTTTTTAATCAAAATCCGTTCAAACTGAGAAAGTGTCAACCGAAAAAAACGAAACAATTGTTATTTTTTTCCTATAACTATTTCTAAACGACATAAAAACTGTTTCAACGTATAAGTAATACTATTATTATTTTTCCCGTAATTTTATCATTGATTGTTAATTTGTTTCTTGGTTTAATAGTGTTTAACGTCATACCAAAGACTGTTTCATTGATATGATACATTCATATTGTTTGCCGAGTACTAGAATGCCCGAAGGAACCTTGTAAAACCTTGACCTCCAGCATTTCCATTTGGTCAGATAACCAAAGGTTTATACGCGCAGGGGTTCCTGGTTTTGATGGTCCCAAGTTCGAATCTTTATGGGTTAGAAGATAAACGGCCCATATATATATATTATATATGTATACAGTGGCTGCCATACCGCCTTTGTAAGGATGATGACCATAAACCGACATCAATTGTCTTTAACGGTGTTTCTTCGCGTATAGCGTGTCACGTGGTTTTATTGTTTTCTAAACAAAAAACCCTTAAACATAAGGCAGATCAAACGGACATTACACGCTGCAGCGAGATAGACCTTCAGCGTGAAGTATTTATTTTATCTATAGCAAACAGATTTATAGCTATTCAATAATTGAGACTATTATTGTGAATGCTCCGACGGCACTCCAGCTAACGTCCACCCACGCGTCCATGTATGTTGATAGATGAATTATCATCAAAACTTTATAAAAATTGGAATAACAGTTGATGGTAAAAGCAAGGAAAGTGAACAGGGTTGATGATAAAATTTCACGACTGCTTCAGATTGATGGCTACCGTGGTCCCCTCATATCGGCTATCGACTACGAATGAAGACGTCTGGCAAACGTCTCGGCTGGTTTCATATTTACTTTGAGTACTAGTCAGAGTTAATCCCCCTTCCAGCTCGCGATCAATACTCTAGACTGTTACATATTCTCGACGGGACAGATAACGCATATATGCCTACTGTCGGTTCCAGCTAACGCTTCATCCAGACAAATCACTGAAGCTGAGTAAAGCTCATTTTTCTTTGTAAATTTCTCATGAAACGATATGACCATTTGTTGTACTGTTTTAACTTTACACGAAAAAAGCGTTTATATGGCGGAAAACCATGAAGATTGAGTTACAAATTTGCAATAAAACCGCCATTATGGAAGCCATCCATACTGAATAGCCTGTATCATTTCCCAACTATTGTTTGCATACTCGGTCTCTCTACGTTTTGATGATCTTCCCATTTAAGATAAAGTATCTCAACGACGAAAGACGTTCAGAACAGTGTGTGCTTTTGGTTGTTTTCGAACAAAAAGCTGAAGCCTCGTTCTCGACCACTTAACTGTTCCAGCAATGTGTTTGGTGTGTTTTGCAGTCTGAAAATCTGGATTGGATGGAGGATAAAAGGTTGAATCGCATTGGGGAGATTAGAGGGTTAGACTATTTACTGGTCAATTACTGACAATTGCAAGGTTGTGTTTGGTTTCCAATCGACTTATCTTCACCCTGTCAACTTAACCACATGTCACGGATTTTACAGCACAGAAATACTATAACATAAAGTGCTGGAATCGGTTTGTGGATCGGTATACAGTGTCACTAAGTTACATGATAGGGAACTGCTGACTCAACTTGTTATATTTTTTTTTTAGATTTGCAATATATATATTAAATAAATGAAGAGAGAAAAATTGTTTTGTCTCCACCGGGATTAATGGTCAAACCAGCATCACAAAATGAATCTCAGCGTATTTCAACTTTTCCCGTACACTTGTTGTTCTGGGTATAAACGTCAAGAAGAAAAATACTAATAAAGGTGTGCTTATTCTCTATCCATTTGTAAAATATCTATGTCAATTCATATCAAACAATGAGTTAGGGTTCATTTCCAACTAATTTGCGGTTTGATAAAGATGGGCGTGGTCGGATTTGAATGTATGAATAAAGACGATCGACGCGCCAAGTGGGGGTTGAATGATCCCACAGTAGGGGTCATATTTAATAAACTATCAAATAAACCTCCTCTAATCTGATCAATATTGAATATTATATAACTATAACGGGGATTAAAATCTGTCTCTGTGACAAGTGTCAGGACAGCCCGACAAGGAGTTTGGACCTATCTTAACACGATTACTGCCGATGACACGTTCAATGTTATCTCGGTTTCGAATTAAACTTTGATTACAATTTAAAATACGTAATTGTTTGTACCTTTTCAGCTTATAATATCGTACGTGGACTAAAGGTTATTGGACTTAGATAGTTACAGTAGTGAAAAATCACAATATTCTGTTTTAAATGTTTGCTAATCGTTTGATTTCAGAAATCTCTGGCGTATATAGCCAACTAGGCTTTTCTGGTCTTTGTGTTTATAGCCTAAACCACATTTTGTCATCAGTGCTGCAAACAAACGTCCATCCCTTCTCAGTTTAGGTGTTAATTAAAAATCAGCACGTTTATGCATATGAATTAGTTAAATAAGCTGAAATTCATTTACCGCTGACAGAAATTACCTTCGCGCTAAAATGAAACAAACCTATTTGAACACCTGTGTTTATACAGGTATCTCTGTCTTTGTAACCCCTTTTTTAATCTTCCTTAATTCTTAGGTGTTAACAGGTATCTTAAATCCGCCAACTGTATTCCTAGCCGTGTAGCTAGCTTATTCCTAGGATTTTGTATAACCACCCACTATTATTGTGATTAAGTTAAATACATCAATAGTCACATCTCTAAATCGGGCTTTTTAATGTTGACTTAAAAATCTACAACCCCGCCTCCGTTAAATCTGACTATTGGACCATTAACCCCCATCTATCTAAAAATCACGACTGCCCATCGAGAATCAATTTTGCGTAAAATGACAGGTACTTTACAAAAACAACGACAATATAGCCATACAATCGATTTGTCAAACAAACACTTCATTCGATGTATAATCTGATAACTACACAACGACAGGTATGTAAACCGTATAATAAAGATCAGACACAGGTGTTAAAGAGGCACTAGCGCCAAAAATTAGCTTTTATCAATAAATTCAAAGTTTGTTCATAAATTAAAATAATGCCGCAAAAACGAAAATTATTTAATGCGTACTTATCTTGTACGAGCCAA
>JAVFBX010202814.1:0-12502 GCA_034783855.1 Mopalia kennerleyi | reverse complement strand
TCTGGTGAAGAGAATGTTGTGTCGGAAATAGTATTCATTATAACATGCCACCCTGATCAGATTGATAAAACATGTACAGTTTGTGCTAGGAACTACCCCAGTTATGTGGATGCATTTCAAAAGGAAGTAAACTGCTTTCAACAGTGGTTGATAAAGTTCAGTAGTTTCTTAGGAAACCTTACACACAAAAGGAAACACTAGTATTTTTTTGTGATTCAATAGGTTTTTTCCTTGAGAGTGTGTACTAATGTCTATAGGATGAATTGAATATTTCATCTATGCCATGAGCAGGATGGATGTGAGCCGTAAGGTTTTTTTAAGATGGTATTTAATAAACTTTGATGATGTGGAATTTAGTTTTTCAGAACAATCTCATTTTAAAAAGTTTGTTATTAAGTTTACAGCAACAGTTTGTCATAAATCTTGGCTCAACTAACAAATTGGATAATGGTGTTAGAATAGCGTAGTCCCACAAATTGTTTGGTTTAGACAGGTTTACTGTCGGACATGTACCACATGGAGGTATTATGGAAGTTTAGAAACATTGATAAAGTGAAGGTTCTGACTGTATGTAAAGCCTCTAGGGAAAGGTGTCAGATTTTGAACATCTGTTTGTAACTCTGTTCTGATCTGCCTAAAGGTATTATAGGTGTTTGTAGGTAGTGGTGTATATAGATAAGAATACCTCAGGGGTTTTTCTACCAGTGAATGAAAGAAGACCGGTCTGTTTGTATGACTCACCTTGATATTGTACATGCCAGAATTACCACACTGGTAAGCGTGGAATAATGCTGAGTCTGCACTAATTTAATGCCTTGCTGTATATGTCAGCTTTGGTAAATTTGTAAAGTAAATTTGTAAACTGGTTCTACTTGTATCATTTTTATATGTTTTGTTTAACATATCTGGGGTACTATTCCATGTATGAAAAGTTCACATCTTACTACTCTGGGTTTTATGTACTTCTTAAATATAATCTGATGTTCTAACTTGAAAAACATCCTTTCTGACAGAGCAACCTAAACAAATTATGTTTTGTGATAGTTTTTTTTATATTTTTTAATGTTATTTATTATCCTTTTGTACATCATTCTTTATTATAAGCTGGCACGTTTATAAATCAGTCCCACTCCTTAATATTCTACTTGAAGCTTTATAATTATTTGAAGAAATTTTCTATAAAAAAAAGTTTTGTGACACTCACATACATGTATAATGTTGACAGAGGGGTTAATTTTACAACCCCATTGTATAAATGTTGAACTATGTCGGAGAAACTTTTCGTGTTAATGTTTGTTAGTAAGTTGGAAAATTGTACGATTTATTGCAAGATTTGCGGTTATTCATCAGGAAATATAGTTGTTCATCAATATTCTATTAGTTTTTTGTTTATACATAGATAAAACCAGTTACTATAATAGGCCTGGTTACATTTGGGATTTAACTAATACTTCCTGATGTAGTTATGCATTTACATGTATGTTACTAGACTCAGTATGATGTCCATATACACTGAGATTCGGCATGTCTGACAATACAAATGTAAGTGTTAACTAAACTTGTATGTGTGTGAATGGGGGGGCTTTGGTGGGTGTTTTCCACGGTGCTCTGGGAATAAAGATGCAGAAGAAAGTCGCTTTTTTTGTTGTCTAAAGGCTGACACACATGAGAGCAACAACCTAAGTCATGGTTGATTATCAGTTCATCATATCTAGACTTCAGGGGCTTAGCCAGAAATCAAAAGTATGGTGTCCAAAATGGTCATTTTGTTTCACTTTCAAATAACTGGGTGTCCATTTTTGGCAGTTTTCCTATCTCCTGCATGTTAGTCTCTTAAAACAGGGTGTCCAAATGAGGTAATTGCTTGCTTCAGGGCGCCCACTTGGACGTGTGTCTGTCTAAGTTTTGCATCCAGGGCTTGCTCAGATTTCCAATTTTAAAACAACCAGGAACAGTTTTTGTTCTGTTTGAAAAATCTCACCATTGATTCTGATTCGAAATTGTTTTGAAAGGAAGTACCCAACAGAATAATACACGCTGACACATGCTACATGACTTAACCAAAAGGTGACCACTAAACAGAAATGATCTTCTCAAATCTTAGAGGAATAGCTTAATATCTCCACTAAAATACATTTAGAATATATTTCTTGAGGTGTCTCCTAAATTTTTTTTATGACAGTGACTGTAGTGAAGTTGGGGTTGTTTTTAGCATGTTTCCTCTAGGTTTCCCGCACTCTGCCTAAAGGGTAGTTTGTTTGAAGAGTAGCAATGCTGTCTTTACTTAACACTGGAGGAAATTTAACTTTCCAACATTATGGAAATGCTTCACATCTTCGTTGTGCCATTATTGTTGAAATATATCGCCGTAATATAAGAGAAATACCCTGAAGCACAGTGTAAAACATCAATCAATCAATGTAGGTCTCGTACCAAACACTGCAATTTTAAGTTATCAAAATGGAATTTAATAGAGAATGACGATCAACCAAACAAACACTGCCTAGCCACCAACAGTCAGTTATCATTGGATCTCAAAGCTCAAGGGCAACATAAAGCTGATCTGTTTGTGACTTCTTTATATCTTGTCCTGTATTTGTCCTATGTCGCCTTTTTTTGTTGGCAGCAGTGTTTTTCACCCATTGGGCCGACACCCCCTCAACGTAAACCAAAATCAAGCAAACTAACAAAAGCACAGATCAAGGTCTGTTCATAATTGCTGATTTTGATTTTTTTATTATTAAATATTTTATTTAATTTTTCGTTTCAGTTTTTCTTACAAGATACAAAGAGTAGTAATGGTACATTTGTCAATAATCAGCGCCTCAGCAAAGGTTCGGAGGAAAGTCCTGCTCGAGAAATATTTTCAGGGGACCTAATCCAGTTCGGTGTCGATGTCATGGAAAACAATCGACGTGGAGAAAAAAGTAAGTTTTTTTTTTAGGATACTTGCTTTCTAACTGTAAAGCTTTTAACTTCAATTTGACATGTAGTTAAAAAAAATATTTTTGATTTTTATCTAAAATAAAATATAACAACTGTTTATGGTCTAGTGAATTTGGAATTTGGGCATTTTTCTTTTTGTAACAGAGCAAAGTTTTCTATTTGGTTTTCTGCTTTTGGAATTTGGTTCATTTCCATCTTTCACATGTTAGTAAAATAGCATGAAGCATGGTGTTAAATATAAGTCCGTTAGCAATCAGTCACTTACTTGGCCTGAAGATTATTACATGGCATACAGATTTATTTTTTGTTCCTATTCACCATTGACGTCTGCGATCTGGTTAAGCGCAGTTCATGTGCGCTTACTAATCCTCCTTCGATTTACTGTTGACGAGATTAGGTCTGTCTGTCGATCATCAGGTATATGAGTGAGTGGCTATGTGGCTTGGGCAATTACAGGGGTGGTTTTACGAGGTTCTTGGAGTTTTCTACCGTCATTAGGCAAGGAGCAATGTTAATTACAGCGCTAAACCCCAATCAAAATAACAAACAAGCTCAGTGGAATTTGCAGCTCTCTACAGCACTGCAGGAAGATTATCTTTATAATGTTAATATCAAAACACTTTAGATTTGATGGTTGTGCTAGTGTCAATTATTGTTGGAACACCGCTGTCATTTAAGTGAAATACTTGTAAACATGGCATGAAACGTAATTTTAACGATTTAATAGGAACTCCGGGATATAACTTCATCCAACCAAACAGTAATTTGGGAACTGGAATAATAGATGCATTTTATTAGAGCATTTTCAGTCCAAGGGTTAATGGGTGTGTACACTTCTTTTACCCCAAAATACATTATTTATGTAATGCTACACGTCTGGCACTTTATACATGTCAAACTCCATGGATTAGGGAACACTAGTTGTTTGTTTATGTTTTGCCATGAAAGGAAAGTTGGCCCATGTTCGTTCTTGTTTTTCGGGTTTGGTAAATTAACATATCCAGACAAGCCTATGTAAGTATATGATTATCCCAAAACATGGATTAATTTGTGTATGAAAAGAAGTAGATACCATTTCAAGTGTTTTCTGATAAAGCTGTTTGTTTGATTCACAGACCAGTACAGCTTTAATTCTTCAATTTACTTTACACTTGACTTATTGACTTTTGTAGAAACCTTGTCAGTATAAGAATGGGCTCATGACGTCCAGATGTTTTACTTAACAGTTTTCTTTCATATATGGCCTTCGTCTTCATTTACGCTTACGGTTACAGTATACTGCATGTCATAGTCTAACTAAAGCCAAATATTCTTACTCTCTGGGTCCCAGCTTTTGGTTGTCATGTTGGGTCTGGCAGTTGTGCCTGTGGCCCTGACTTAGTGGTTAGCCTGTCAGCCTATTATTCCTACTTCCATGCTCCACTGACTTGTTCAAGTCCATCTGTCCACCATCAGGTACAAAATTAAGTCTCCTCTCAGTTTTCCAACATATTTTAAGAAAGAAACAGTGTAAAATGGACAATCCGTCCTCGTATAAGTACATGAATGACGTTGAACCCCAATCAAACAAGCAAACAAACAAATCTTGTGACCAAACCTTGTAACTGGTTAGGTTAAGACTAAAACTTTGGAGGCAAAAAACGAAGCCCAGAGAAACATTTTTTTAAATGTTTACATGTATGTACACATGATGATATTTCTCCAGGGAATCGTTATTAATCTTGTTCCAGGTCAGGTTGTCATAGTTCTTACACAGGGTATGAGTCTTTATGTCCCTGAATTCCTGGAATCCTGCGAATTGTTAATTCTATACTGAAACCTTCTCATTAATGAGATGGTTGTCCCAGTTTGTTTATTATTTCCCTGGGCAGCTGGTACTTTTCTCAGATTATATTTGGTAATTTCAACTAGTCCAGCCTCGCCCATATATATCTTCAGCTGTACCATTGCTTTAATTTAGTCCACACTACAGTAGCAAGTTTGTGGATCCCAGTTTGTCCCAAATTATGATGAGTGGCAGTGTTCAGCTACAATCATGTAAATCTCTATGAATATGCTAGTATCAGTCTAACAGGTGTTAAGTCACGGCTGGAAGCAATAACGTATTATGGTGAGGTTGTAAAGTGGATTCCATTCTAGCTAGCTGACCACGAAGTCAAGAATGGAGAGGAGGGACTTGTGCATAGCATTCACAGCTGTCAGTGGGTGTTCACTGCTAGCAGGAGAAATTGATAGTACCCCATGTTATATCAAAAATCAATAGATCAGGGCTCGTCCACACTTTTGTTCAGGACTACAAGGAAAAAACTAGGTTAGTTTGGCAAACTATGTATGGGAAGGTTTGCTAGTATTGGACGAAACTTTACTGGAACATGTATGGGTTAGTACTGAATATGGTTAGTAGTCATTGTATTGAGGATGCTGACAGCTACAAACAATGATATACATTAACAATTCATGTTGGCTATATATTTCGTTTTAGTGAAACCATTGACCATTGTAGTACTGACAACCATCTAGATACAATCATCTCAGAACTACAGAAGATGGTTTATAGGATCCATAATATGTAGTCAATATAAATTGTTCATGATGTTTTTCTGACTTGTCACCATATTTGTATTTTAAACTGAGCAATGGAAGTTCAAATAGTATTTGTATAGGTTTCTGTGTTGCTGATTTGGATTACATTGAGGAATTGTTTTTCTCTGCATCTGGAAAGTGTATTGTAAGTAGAATTTTTTAAGTTTCCAATTTTCTGTTTTGAGACTATGTTATTGTTTATTTGACCCTTTACAATCTATTGGTGTCACTGTGTGGAGTTTGCTCAGTATAAGTGTTGGATTTTCCAGTTTTCCCAATTTGAGAAGTATTTCATAACCCCTCAATCAAACAAACTCGGATGGTAAATAGAAGGTCCTATATTTTGAACTCATTGTGATAAGCGCCCCTAGTCCATTTGGTTTTGCTCAAAATGTAATCACTGTACAGTAGTGTTGGCTTGTGAAAGAGAAACTGAAACATAATTCGGACCTTTTTAATGTGTAAGTTGAATCCAGTTTATTTTATGTCACACTATTAAGGTCTTTGCTGTATGAAATGAGTAACATGTAATAGAACAACTTCCGTTTCACAGCTGGAACTTTGAGTCTATTAACAAATTACTGTTTTAAGCTTCTCGGTTTAGTAGTTTCACACAGAAGGGTCCTACTCTACGACTATGCCTTGCTCCATGTGACATTTATACCAGATACAACAGTTGTATTTGCATGTGTCCATTGGAATTGTTAAGAAACAGGTTAATATTTTATATATTTTTATTTTCTGCCTTTATACTTCTTTATTGGTCAATCTGGGGATTGCACAGTGGTTAACTCTGGTTTTAATTCAAAGCTTTGGCTCTGTTTTAACCGATTAAAAACAAACTGCATTGATGGTTTGTACAGTATTAATGTACAACAAAAGTTTGTTTTCAGCAGTCTTTGAAAGTAAATGGTACTGTATCATACATATCAATGTGGCACTATTATGGGCCTGTGCTGTGGGGGAGAACGATCAGAACAGGGTTTCCCCATGGTTATGCAAACTTAATTTAAGAGGACCGATTTATAGGTTTCCAAATTTGTATTGTGCCACTGATTTTGGCAAATTTTGTCACCTGATTATCAAAGGAGATTGTGTTTAAAGTAATTTTGCTTTATTTTTCACCAAGTCACATTTATGTATTCAAAAAATCAGCACACCAGGTGAAAATGCAAATGTTACGTTATCTCACAAAATTTTAAAGGACCGATTTAAAGGTTCTGCCAGAAAAGAAAACCGCCCCATGTATAATAACCATAAAAACAGTAAGATTGACTTGGAATGTGAATGTACATCATCAGGGACAACTTTTCACTGTGTTCCTCTTAAGCCTTAATTTTGCCTCAAATTCAAGTCATTGTGTTATTGTCCTGTCTTGTCATAGCTTGTAACCAATGATATCAAGGATGGTATGGTACATCATCATATGAGTAAAATAACCGTATGTACTGTATAATACTCCAAGAGAACAATGGAGTAGCCTACATGCTAAGGAGATTGTATATATTGGCTAAAACAGATTTTACCTATATTAGAGAAAAGGGGCTATTAACAAAGCATCTTAACTAACATTAATAACTGTCATGCCATGATGGCTACACTATATCTTCAATAGTGGTCGTCATTGTAATTACGTTTTATGCAAGGTAAGATTGCTTTGTGAAACAGGCCCGGATTCGTAGGGAACTGACAAGTATGTTATGAAATAAGCCATTTGTTTGTCATGTCCCTAACTGTGAAACCTTACGGCACCACGTATTATGTCCTGTGACTGTCTTATATCTTGTCATAGTTGCCAGTGACATTAAGGGTAATTTCCTTCACTGATTGGGCGACCAATGTGTCACATGAGCAAAATGAAATTATGTCTGCCAAAGCAAAAACAACCAATCAATTTGATAAGAAAGATAGATGTTGGTTGTTAATTTGAGATGAATTAAATGTAATACATGTTTGCCTTAATATTTGTCTGGAGTTGAAATATTTTGTCATATATATTTCCGAATTTGGATGACAAGCCATTTTACACACCTTTTTTAGTGCAGTAAAACAATAATCAATCACTTGTTCTGTGCTGTTTTATGATTTTGGTGATGGTTGTTTGTCAGACAAAGGCTCCATTACAGAGAGTAGTCTAAAGTGTGTTCTGTGGTAAAGACTCCATAGTGGAGAGTGGTCTAAAGTGTTCTCTCTTGTAAAGACAGAGAGTGGTCTTAAGTGTTCTCTGTTGTAAAGACTCCATATGAGTGACATAACCGTAACTACAGCGCAACACTCCAATCAAATAAACAAACAAAGAAAAAAAATCACATCCTGACCCCTGTTAGTATCAGTGTTGTAAGTGTTGCTGTTTTGTGTTTCAGTAACTCATGGTTGTATCATAGCCCAGGTCACATTGTTTCATCCTGATGGGAGAGAAGCCAAGCCATTGTGAGTATAATAAAAACATTCATCTGGTTGTTTACATGTACATAACTTTAATCATATATAGTGAATGGTATGCTTACTAGCTATGTTCTTAAATGCAACCAAACATTACGAGCATAATACAAACTAGACTACCTTATCCTGATATCCTCTCTTGTCATGTTATGTTGACACAGTTGTCATTGGGCTGACATGCCGTCATATGGGTGAAATAATCTTAAGTACGGCTTTTAATCCAAAATGAAACAAACAAAAAACATTGAACAAAAATTGTATTCTGAAGTCGAAATTCAATATTTAGATATTTTTTAAAAAGTACAGACACAATATATCAACACCAGTTGTGTCATTTTGTAATTGACGTTACTGTTTGCCCAAACCATTTTCCAAAATTCATTTATCATCTTTGTAAAATTCCATTGCCTCTAGACCTGGGTCCATTGATTTTGAACTGTCAATAAGCTTATTATTCAAAGGCTGCAGCCTATGGGCGTGGCTAAGTGGTAGCGTGTGCGCTTTCTAATCCTTCTCCAATTTACCGTTCACGGAATGGAGTCTGTCTGTCGATCATCAGGTATATGAGTGAGTAACACGATGTGGCTCTGGCAATCCCAGGGGTGGTTTTGGGGAGGTTTCCTCTTGGTTTTCCACCATTATGAGCCAATGAACAGTGTGAAGTGGACAATCTGTCGTCATATAAGTGAAATACCCTTGAGTACGATGTTAAACCCCAATCAATCAAACAAGTCAAAGGTTGCAACCAACGTAAGCAGTCATAGTGTAAAGCTAATGGGGTTAAGAAAGGGTCAGTATAAATACAGAAAGATGATGTTTATGTTTATTAATAAACACCTCTCCAAGGTACTACTTATTTAGCTAGATGCCTTATCTACTATTATAGTGAAGGAACATGCCAAGGGTCCGGAACTCACCAACTGCAATTGAGCATAGTAATGATCAGATCCAACTTGACGCTTGACATTTACATGTACAGTTTAGAATAGACTGTAATAGGAGTATAATTATCAATCTGTGAAAAGTTTCCTATAGATATAGTTTTAGCCTTCATACATGACTACATGTATAGGGACACACGGAAGGGAGTGATATAGAGTTAGCCATTTGTTTTGTGAATATAAGCAAGAAAAACTGGACAATGTTAAGCAATTCAGTGGAGTTGAAAGGTAAAGTTAATAAGATTTTTGATTTCTGGGTGAAAATCCTAACTTATTCACCGTGGGCCACACCCCCTGTGACAGTATGGTATAACTTTTAGAAATATCTAAAGTGTGACCGTACATGTATTATAATGTTAATGGTAAGCATGAACTGTGAACCATTTGAGAAGAGCTGGCGACGGATAAATAATATTTGTGTATTACTTTAGATAACAAGTCATCAGATATCAACATAATATTAGAAGGGCAGAATTGTTTGGACATATAATATATACATGTACCCATCCAAAAATTCAATTGAATAAATTACGTGATGGATAAAAAAAATTATTAGTCATACCTATGAGTGATATTGGGCATGGAATCCTAGCTCAACAGTTCAAATGTAATTAGCTTTAAATATACATGTAGCTTCCAAGAAACATTTATTTCCCACAGTTTAGTCATATTCTGAACTTAAATGTAAAATGATTCGGCGTGCTAGATTTTTCTCCATATAACTAAGTTTCTTTATTTCCAGTTCAATTAATGCAGCCATTGTTGTCCTAATATATTTCGACCATCATTATTTAATATATCTTAGTATGGCTACCCTCTTCTTATAGCTGGTGGTTGGAGGGAGCTTCATGTTGCCCTGGTGCTCTCAGAGCCAAAGGGGAACAGGAAGCTGATCTGTTTGTTGTGTCTGTATTCCGTCCTGTATTTGTCCTGTCTTTGTTTGTTGCCAGTGATGTGGAGGGTGGTTTCTTTCACCCATTGGGCTGGCACATCGTCATATAAGTGAAATACCCTTGAGTACGACGTTAAACCCCAAACAAACAAACGAACAAACAATCGTCGTGTATTACATTAAAGCTACTGATTAACATCTAGGCCATCTAAGAACATGCTAGCTGACATTTTATGATCTGTGCTAATTTGTGGTTAACAATTTAAGTTCTATGTTATTTCTGTATCAAAATAAAGAACAAATAGATTACATGACAAATGTAAGTTAATAGTAGTCCGCAATACATGATCATGATGTGTTTATTTTATTGATGAAGATTCAAGATACAAATTATTTTTTACATTTGTTTAATAAACAATAACTTATAGTTTTTAATAATAATAATCTTTATTTCAGACTCAAGGTCCATATTACATCAAGCTTTAAATAATACAATACTATAGTACTATATATTATATATTTTATAAATGTGAGAAAGGACATTTTGGGACCATCCTATATTTTAGTGATAGTTGGTTATCCACACTTTATTAGCTTTAATATAATGATTTAGTCAAACAGCAAGCTGTTCCATCTGGTAACTAGCAGAGATAAAAATGGTTGTTTATCAGACGTATTTGTAAAAGGAATATCTGACATCATAAATTCACTCAGTTGTTGTAAAATCCCAGATAATAACACCTGTTCCGAGGAGTTAATTAGGATAAACATGTATACCAAAGTAGACAGTTGTAAATATCAAGTCAACTGATAAATCTTGGCTTAACAATTTCGATCTTTCTAGGAGTAAAATATGCATGCAATTCTTCAACTTTGACATGTCAATGCACTCATACTTAATACATGAACATAGATAATATAAGTGTATGTGTCTTGATTTCTGCTTAGTGGCCCTTGTTCTTAATATGAATAGAACAAGTCCAATCAGGTACTGGTATCCCACCTACAATCCAGGTAGGACTGTGTTTAAATAAGTGATTGTGTTAATGATTGCTGTTTGCTAGTGTTGGGTAGTGGGTCCTTCAGTACAGATTCCCATTTATTGATTCTATTGGTATTTTGGCATTGCTTCCACTGAGCGAGACAAAGCATGGTAGTATTGGTTCACTGGACTTGTAATGGCAACCAGTAAATACATCTAATATGTTATTTCTATACTTTATATTAATAAGCTTTGTATACAATAAAATAAGTTTATGACATGTTTAAGCTGGTATGTGGTCAATAATGCTGTGGTTGAGAGCTGGCCCTCTCTGGCTAGCCTGTACGTGCACAATCCACTCTTTATTAGCACACTAATCTTTTTTTGTAACAGATTAAGGTAAAATTATACCTGTGATGTTATTTTTATGAAGAAGTCTTTGTACTTGTAATTGACATTGTCATACATGACTGTTGGCCCTGCACTCGTGTACGTGTTAAGTCCAAATATTAACATATAAACTTATATTGTTTTACTTCCCAAAATTAAATTAAAATTGTCATGTCATTGTTCGATTCATCATAAAGTGTTTGAAACCACATGGGCACAGTCAGTTAATTTATTTAATATGGCAACGGAAAGCAACATGGCCATGTTCTGCCAGAAAGTGTTGAATTTTGTAACATGATACACATTGAGTACATGTGTATTGTGTATTAATGTATTATAATAAGGGTATGGTGTGGATTCCTTCACCCAGTGGACTGTTAAATACCAATCAATGATACAGAACTCAGGGGTTCATAGACGTCCAGTTTAACTACCCTAGATGGTAGTTAAGCTGGAGAATGAACTAAATTTGATACATCATTTTAACGCATCATTTTTAAGAAAAACCCTCAATTCCGACTCCATTTCTTATGTTTAAGTATGATAAAGATAAATAGTTGGGCATTAAAAAAGGAAGACAATTCAATATGACACTAAAAACTGAATTTTTGTTCAGTAAAAAACTCAGATTTGGATGTCCATGATGAGCCCCTGCAGATATAAATAAGGTTATGTGGTTGGCTATGAAATTAATTTAAACATATTATTTTGACATTTATTCTGATTTCATCAAAATAAATTCCTCAGTCATTCCTAAGCCTGTAAACTGCTAAACTCGCTGTTCTCCACGTGCATTTTCAAGACTTCACCTATTTATAAACGTGACCAGCAATGTTTACATAGTTCTTATATTCCAAAGAGGGGAGGAATGGAGGATTAAGGTTTAACAATGTGACTGACGGTGACCGTATAATGATTGCCTCAGATCATCTGTTTCTATAGATTGAGGGAGAAGCCTGAACCATTATTTTTAATCAACAGAGCAGCTCTGGTAGCCATTCAATTGAAAAAAAAAAAAAAAAATTTAGTTTGATTTTGTGTTTCTTTGTTGAGAATGTGTAATGTTTGCAGCAATTTCAAACATTCGATTTTGTCACCAGAATTTGTTATTATATTTAAAACATAAAAATAACATACAGCAAGGGCTTAAGCAAAGGGGTGTCTACTCGTCCAAATGGACACCCTGTCCCTGAATTAAACAATTGCCTCATTTGGACACCCTGAATTAAACAATTGCCTCATTTGGACGCCCTGAATTAAACAATTGCCTCATTTGGACACCCTGAATTAAACAATTGCCTCATTTGGACACCCTGAATTAAACAA
>JAVFBX010202803.1:0-12502 GCA_034783855.1 Mopalia kennerleyi | reverse complement strand
CACTATTTGGCATAAAAATTGAAAATAACACAATACGCGCAACTTGTGTTTGCCGACTGTTGGTGTCGAGCCATTTAATAAATATAAATACAGGAACTCTCTGTCTATTGTCCGTGCGAGAGAACAGAGTTGAGACTACAGTGTTTACAGAGAATTCCGAAAACCAAATTCCCCCAGGACATCACTAATGGTTTGAGCCGCATTATATTGATTGTTCAAATACAGTGATTATTTAATCAACAGTACATTTACAGATCACTTTACAATGCAAATATCATAACATTGCAAAACAAGCGTAGTGCTGTGTATTTAAATAATTTTAAAAACGGTTTTCTATAATTGTAAATTAACCAGAATTTACATTTGTTCAATGAGAATTATAAACGTATGGAACCGTGGAAGAGATATCCAAAAATATAAATTTGTTTATCTCCGTGTCAAAAATATATTATCAGACCGAGACATAAAACAAATGTATATTTCGATGCCCAGTACACGACTTCGCTGGTCAACTCTCGAGGGAGCGGAATAAATGTGTTGTCATGGTACCCACCCTTGGTTACAGTGCATATTGTTATATATGGTGTGTACACTAATGTCCCTAATGACTGAGAATAAATCGCCACGTCTTGAGTTAAACCACATTCTGCAATACCATTGGTTTTCCTCTAACGACGCGACGGAAGCGCTAGATCTGAAAGGAAATTACGTTGGTAGCAATGACGCCAAAAGCGACAAAAGGAACATATATTTAAGTGTAAGAAAGAGGTATGTCAATTGTTATGATTTCTAAACTTGTTTTTGCACATATTCTTCAAAATATTAATAACGGTAATTAATGAATGCAGTCATCACCCTGCGAGCTGTGTTTTAATATGAAAACTTTGTAAGTATATCAGCTATAAGAAATAATCGTTTTAACGCTTGTGTCCGTCTCGTTTTAGGGGTCGATTTAGTTCAGGTAATATTTAGATAATTCAAGATGTAAAAGATCATTTATCCAATTAGAACTAAAATAATGTTATACCATAGACACTAGCGCAACTGGAAGCTCCAACTGGCCACATGTGTATAAAATGTGTGACCTTGATTCCTAAGATCGAGAAAATTGATATTCAACGAAAGTAACCATGAGTCATAAGCTGTCGACAATTGATGTTTAGCGAGAGTGACCTTGATTTGTACGCTCGAGACAAATTATGTTTATCGAGCGTGACCTTGATTTGTAAGCTCGAGAAAAATGGTGTTTAACGAGCGTGACCTTGATTTCTAAGCTCGAGACAAATGATATTTAACGACAGTGACCTTGATTTGAAAGCTCGAGACAAATCATGTTTAACGAGCGTGACCTTGATTTGTAAGCTCGAGACAAATGATGTTTAACGAGAGTGACCTTGATTTGTAAGCTCGAGACAAATCATGTTTAACGAGAGTGACCTTGATTTGTAAGCGCGAGACAAATCATGTTTAACGAGCTTGACACGAGAGTTGAGCCTTAATTGTCAAGAGCTGACAAATCATGTTTCATTCGCAAACATGCAGTACTTTTTTGTTATATTGAATGTTTTCGGTCTAGTGTTTGGGACCATTTGATCAGTGCGAACATAAGAGATATAGAATAAGGGCCTAGATTGTGACCCTCTATGAAACGAAGCATCCCTCTGCTTCACGCCGTCATGTGAGTGAAATAACTTAAAGTACGCCGTTAACCCCCAATCAAACAAACATACAATATCAGAGTGACAATACTATGGCGACAGTTACTGACGTTAAAATTTCTCCCTAAGACATGTATTCTTATTTTATTAAAATCTACACTAAAACCAGGCTTATTCAAGTACAGTTTATAGAATAATATCCTGATTGCGCCTAATATTCTTACCTATGTTTATCAGCAGGTGGTTTAATCACATATACACTTTTCACTCCCACAACATCGTGACAGGTTTATCTGTGTATGGAATAGGATCACGCGACTGCACTCACCAGTCCGGAAATGTATGTTATACAATGTCTGGTGTTGTATGTACCACTAATCAGTACGGATTTGAAAATATTGATTTTATCATTCCTTGGCAAGAGCATAATTATGAGTTTAGAATGTAGAATCCGTTCGTCAAACACACGTTTCATCTTTGTTTCGTTACGAATTGTCCACAACTGTCTACATTCCAGAAAACAGCTAATGGACGGCTTTAGGTTGAACTATTTGCTGCGATATACATGTAGTTGAATATATTTAAAGACCTCGAACATAACACCGATGAATTGTAAATACAATATACTGCTATTAGGCATTTGTGATAGCCTAAACAGATCTCTGTTGTTCGCCCGGTTGTTGTTGTTGTACGACGGAGAGCCATTGTCCCCAATCTGTGTGAGAGCAGCCATTGTTTTTACCAAACGACATGGAGACAAATACATAATCAAAACAGTTTATCTTCGCTTCTGACCAAATACCTTGACAACATATTTTCATGTATTTAACGAAGACATCTCTCGAAAGCGCACCGTTGCCTTTAGCTTTTAAATCTGGCATCGCAATGCGGAGACTATGCTGCACATTGACAAGCTTTTGTTCAAGTGTGAACAACTATGTTCGATCTTTGTTCACTCTGTTGGAGATTCCCATTATTTGTTCTTTATAACGTTACACAATTTGCATTCAACATGTGACAGATACAAAAGACTGGAAAATGTGTTTACTACATGAAATTAATTTACAGAAACAGTTAATTATGGACAGATTTATTTTTCTGTTAGTATTTTTTAATCTGCGACACTACTTAAAGTTTTATCGCTGCAAAACGTATGACAACGCAAATCTGTATTGATTATTTAACATAATAAAAACTAAAACAAAATTTGATTGATATTAGCTTTGATTATAAAACAATTTTCCCCAAATGTTTCCCCGGTAAATAAATAAGCTTGTGATTATATTTATTATTATATGCAGCTTATTATTGAGGAAATGTTAAGTAAATGTCCATTTAAATTAGAGATATTTCACGTGATGCAGCCTGTGATGTAGTTTTATTGACCTAACTGATAGCATCTTTTAGTGAACCACTGTATATAAGGATGTTACTATTTTTAATGTCATTTAGTGCACAGGTTTGAAAATTATTTATAATGTTTGCACAATGTCATGAACTTGATTGGTCGATTAATGTGTAACGTCGAGCTCCGGGGTATTTCAATTATATAAGAGTGATAGAGTACTCTAACAGTATAGCACGCTCACCGATTAGCGACTATTTTAATAGACAAACCCGCTGACATAAATTGATGTTTTTTTCGAGGATGGCCAGAACAGGATGCTGTGAACAGGGTCAAATAGGTCATGTCATTGAGGGGTTTTCAGACCGCAGTTGTTTATGCCGTATCTAAGGTTACAGCTGTTTAACTGACTGTCCGATAACGAAATTGTCTGGAACCGTTAAAAGTCTGCTGAAATTTCAGTCTAGTAATGGCTGATTACGGCATTTAATGATAAACCTTGTTTTGGTTATCCTCGAGGTACGGAATTCTTTGATCAGAGGCTATAAAGAAAGTAGTTTAATATAGCTGAGGATTTGTCTGAGCAAAATTCACGGGTGTCTGCCGGACAGTGGGTGTGAGGGGGCACACGAATTACCAGCAGTAAATATTTCTGAATACATTTTAAGTCGTGTATCATTTGCATAAAAAAGCAAAAGCCAAAGCCCTGAAGCATTTTCGTTTTTGACTAGACGCAAAAAAAAACCCTATAGACTTGACTGACCTAGCTCCAAATTGTGTGGGTCATGTAATACTTATTCATAACGAGGCTGGTCTTTGCTGTCAGGAATAACGACCTTTTAATCCCACCATGTCAGGACAACTTAGAGAAACATTTCATCATGGACAACCCTGGCTGGTGAATAGGTAGTGACATTTCACTTACACGACATTCGTCAGATCTAACGAACTCAATTACTAGATATTTTTAGACAACGAGTGCGTTGTACGAACATGGTATTCATTTTGTAAAGTTTCAAGAAAAAAAAGGAACTTGGCGTGGGATAACGATTGTCTACTGTTCAGTTCAACCCCCCTACCCCACAACGGTCATGTAACTGATATCTTGGTCTTTGCTAATTGACTTGTAGTAATAACCAGCATGTATTTAGCTAAGGTGAAATAATCAAGTTAATCCCTTCCGCCTGCCGAAACACAAAATCAAAAAAAAAACTGTTTACACTATCAAGATTACGAGAAGAAGATTTTAGAAAGGTAAAAAAAAAAAGTACAAATTCCCGCTTGACTCCCGACTAGCGGTAGAGTCCTTAATAGAAGTTAGGATATATCAATAAGAACAAAACAATATATCTGCGGTTCAAATCCCGTTGGAGTCAGGCTACATTTTCCTTTTCAATTATAAAACTATATCATATTGCCTACTAAAATACGACTGAGTGATTGAGTGATTGAGATCTAGATTGTGAATTCATTGATATTCTGTCCGATCTCTGGTCAGAGGAATTACTTACTGTCGATCAAATATCGTGCATTTGTCGTTATTTTGGATAAGTATTAATAGTATTTTGATGATTTTCTTCCGAACTAAAGCTAATGGAATTTTTTTTTTTGTACAAAGTGAAAATGAAGTTTACCATAACAGTTCCACCGCGAACTTCAAACTACTTTAATAAACTGCACGTTTGTTAATATACTCGCGGGCAGGTAGTGGACTTCCCTAGACGCTCTGAAGAAGGACAGATTGATAATAATCAACGATTACTCTTCAGAGGAAGACAAATAATCTGCGTGTAAACGGTTAACTAATAATGATCTCCATCGCATTTATCAGGGACGATCCGGGCTGTTACGAATAAATTATTCAATGTGTTCGCATTGTCTATGTGTTCACGAAACGGAGACTCATTCCGATATAAATAACTCACACTAAATGATAAACGCTCAGACGATAACAGCTTGGGATTTTATTAATTCACACCATTGGTATCTTTTAATAATTATTTATCCCCTGTCATTTAACAAGGATTTTTCGATCATCCAGGAAATAGTTATACAACGCCTGGATCAAGTTGCTGTGTTAGCGCAAAAAGAGCCTTATTCTGACTTGAATAATTAATGATAAACTCAAATTGTGCGATGGATGACTGTCCAGGAAACAGAGTTGTCAACGATAATACCTAGCCGGTAAAATATGCGTGAATTTAGATCTGGGAATGTGTGCTAATCTGTTGGGTCCGTTTGCTCGAAGCATTGTTCAATTTAATCCTAAATTAAACGACGTCACATCATGTTGAAGGTCTATCTCTAATCCGCTATTAGTTATTTAACCTGGTGTGGGCGACCAGTACTCTCTCGGGCGTTATTAATTTCTAATCCACTGAAGGTAACGTAAATGTCGTCGAAGACTGGTGACTGTCTGAGCATCTCTAGCCGTGCATTCGAGCGATAAGACAAATATTTGGCTGAAACTTTCAAAATGTGATCAACTTTTTGAGAACATGAACAAACCCCATTGTTGTTCTTTAATAATGACTTCTCGTATGACTAGCTTCTTATAAATCACAATATTTTACTATCATCGACACTTAGACGTATTTGAATGTTGGGGGAATGTGCAAATGACGCGTATAATGACCCATACTGTAGGGAATTCGGCTAAAGATGGGATCAAATGTCGTATATCACTTTTCGTACATACTCTTTATTTTAAGCTTACTAAAACCGTGCTCGGTTCAATTGCAATCATTTGTGACAGAAGGTAGGTAATGAGTGTAGAAACACTCTTTCGAGATCGACGAGATCATGTCAAGGCATTAACAAGAAACACACTGTGTTACAAAAAGGGATCATGTATAGACTTACAATGATAAACACCAACACAGATCTTTATGGTCTTGCTGGACCCCTTGGTCGATTTTCAGAACACCAGCTGTATTAAGTCTATTATACAGAAGAGTATAAATTTGAACCATATATATGTATATATTTTTGGAAAGCTTGAATACGGAGGATTTCTAAAAATATTGCAAAATTAGTAAATGTCTACAGGAAAAAATAGACTGAATTTTTTCAAGTTTTATTTCTCGAAGTACCATAACGATAAGACTCAATAGATTAGTTGACCTAGTAGAATAGTCCTTGAACTAGTAAACCGTGCCTCATTTTTTTTTAAATTTTGATTAGATCGATCAGTTGATTTTTTTGTCTATCCCAACTTGAAAAGTCTTATAAAAATGTAAAATCCAACTTTCAGAAAACATTTTAAAAAATAAAGGACGAACTTATAAAAAATGAGACAAGGTTTACTAGATCGCATCTTGCTCTTTACAATGCAACAAATCTGAAGTCTCTACCGTGAATAGTTTTCTAGAAATGCGCCATGAAAAATGTAGTGTCGGCTTAAAAGTGAAGTGCCAGAAATAGGCAATTAAAGTTTTGCGACTTGTATACTTGATCATGGGGAAGCTAAATTATAGGCTTAAATTGAACTGTTTGTAAATAGAATTTCGATTTATGTTTTTCACCGACATATAGATTGAATACCTAACTTTTAATCTAAGCGATAACAAAAATTGGTTCATTGTCAGCCCAAGGGGTCCAGCAAGACCTTAACCTGCCAAGCGTACAGGTAAATCCGTTACTTCCTGGTTACTCAGATTTAATGGTTTTCGATGGCTAGACAGTGTTATCCGTTTTTGTATTAAACAGTTTGTTACACTTGCCTGGATTGTCCAGCCATGTTTCCCATGAATTGTATTTGAAAAAAGTATTAATCCGGATACCGCTATCGATAAATTGGTTGGGCAGTGCTATATGTTCTTGTATTCGACAGCTTTTTACTGGTGTCAGGAGTGCTCAGCCATGTTTCCCATGGATCTTATTTGGCAAAAAGTATAGATCCGGACACCACTTTCGACAAATTTATTTCTCTTATCAATTAAGAAAAACTGATACGATTGCTATTCATCCGTAGCTTAGCTGGAAAAAGCGCGTGTTGTACATCTTTCTCCACTGATTGGTTAAACAGCAGTCCAGTACAGTCCTTCAATGACATATCCAGCCAATAGATCTTCGCTGAATTAAATTACAACATCGTGCCTTAAATATCAAGAAGGTAATCTTAATGTTTTCGACAATTCAGTAAGAAATTAGAATAATCAACTTGGGTGTAAGTACGTGAAGCGACAAACGTTGAAAACGTTTCAAGCATATCAAGTGACTTCTGTTTTAAATGTGTTAACTGTGTGGAAAGTTTACGTAGTTGAAGCCAGACAACATATTACATTTGCGTGAAATAAAAGTACCGCAAAATATTGGCGTTTAAACAGATTTTTGTTGTTCTACTGCGGTTGAGATAATCTTGTTTTAGTGTCGATAATCTGACGGGAATTTGAATTTTATCTGGTCATTCCGTACACACCTTTTAAAGACCAATTACAGGAGCGAATACGACAGAATAAAAAATTAAAGGTGTATAAAATGATAATAAATGACTATAAAACAACATGATACATCTACATGCAATTGCACAACAGGCTAATAAATAAGTAAATAAAAGAAGAAAAACAATGAAATGAGGAACTCAAATATAAAAAGATAAATGAATCAAAATTTTAATAAACAAAATCGAAATTAAAATGAAAAACGAAAATGTTTGTGAAATTTAAAAATACTAATAAATCAAAATTCACCACTCCAGTTAATTTGTTTCCGAATTTATTAAATACTATCGAAAGATTAAATAACAGTTAATGTCATACTGTATCGAGGTTTTTAATGTATATATTTAATGTCATTGGTTTATAAAGAAATCTATTCACAAAATGATAGAATTTAATCTAGGGAGCTTATCTTTTGTCTCTCTTTTAGCCATTCAGTACAAACTGTGTCTTCAAACTAAAAATAATAGAATTACAAGGAGAGAAGATTTAAATGTGAAAACATTGGCAAATTAATTGAATGCATCACTTGATATTAATATGAACGAAATAATTAGAAAAAACAATGGTGGATTGTACATCTTCAATACGGGGATTTCCAGTTATGACGTTACGACAACAGAGTGACGTCCCTTTGCGAAATAACGTTATCGGTTTACGGCAAGGGAGGGCCAATCGACGATTTTTAACATGGGCGGTATAGGGAATATTGCAAATTTACAGGTATACGTTAATAAAACCATATGAATTTCCCTTTCCCATAGTTTAAAATATTTTTCTTGGCAAAAGTTAAAATTTTAAAGCGATATTTTCCTGAAAACCAACAACCCGCAATGTTAACGTATAGGCAGACTGCCCTCCCGTGACATAAAGTGGCAACGTCATTTCGCAAAGGGAAGTCACTCTGTTGTCGCAACGTTATAACTCAAAACCCCCGTATTTGCACATACATGTAAATGGTTTCCATATTCTAACAGATCTGTACTAAAAGTGGCAATTACAAGAATCTCCTGGAATTGCTAATGAACTCCATTAAATCTTCAAAAAGTTTAGAATTTTCGTTTTTTTGGTATCTTCAAACACTCCATATAGTTATTTCTGTCTGTCTTGATTTCACAAACATTTTCGTTTTTCATCAAATACTTCATAGAGTTATTTGAAGTGTTATCAGTTATTGATATTTTCGTTATTTAGGGATAAAACTTTCGTAGTTTGAACACATTTTAGTTCAGAGAATTTTGCAGGTTGAAGCCTGCCCGTAAATCGAACCCACGGACTTGTTAACAGTTATTGTATAATACGTAATATGTATAATTACTATTAAACGGTGTGGGAGAATAGCCGTTCTTCTCTGTGCGACACTCAGTTCTATAGGCATATATGCTAACAACCAGTTCCTACATCCAACATATTATTATACTTTTAAGAACATCGATGTATTACTTTGTATATTGTAATTACATATTTTTGCTCATACGAAGACAACATATCAATAAATCCATAAAGTCTGAGTTACAATGTTATCACCCCAGTTTTTAAATAACACTTAATGGTGAAGGTGACAATTAAGGTAGCCTACGTTTATTAATCTTTGATTAAATATCAGATAGGCCTATTGTGTGGTCCAATGCTTGACATTCATAGTTTTTGATTTGTAGAAAGGTAGTCAGTCAATTAATTGTGTGCTTGAGTGATCGACATCTACAGGGAAAGATTTGTTACACGGTACTTTGACCCAGCAATTCATCAACTACTATTTATTCTATCTAAATGTGTGTTAACCGTGAAATAGAGATATTTTTAAATCCGAGAATACAAAACCCCTACTGTTGTTGGTCAAATTGTCCCCACAGCGTATAAACCGTATTGATTCTGTGGTACTAAACCCAGAGTCTGTTCAGTTTTATGTGTTATTTAACTCTGATTGATATCCATTGCAGCATGTGTAGACAACACTTGACAGACCAAATTAATCCCCAAGTCCTAGATTTCCATATGTTATAGGGACACGCTGTACTACTCTCGAGTCGAGGACTTTGGTAGGAATTTAGCCTGTTTCTGTGCACGGTTTATTTATCTGTCTAACTATAACAGAATTTTCGGTATTTTGGGATGTCGCTTTCTTAGTTTGAACAAATTCTAGTTCTGAGCATTTGGCAGATTGAAAGCGCCTGGGAATGAAACCCGGGAGACTCAGCATTAGGCATCGAATACACTCTAAGAAAAAAAAGGCTCTAGTTAGAACAATTAAAGGTTCTTCGGAGTTGATCATATAGCGAACTTTTATTGGTTCTTTGAAGAACCCTTCAAAAATGTCGTTAAAAAAATGCAAAACTTGCTTGGAAACTTCTCCCAGTATTTTGGTTATTTTGGGATATCGCTTTCTTAGTTTGAACAGATTCTAGTTCAGAACATTTTGCAGATTTTTGTATCAACTTTATTTCATTATTGTACGCAGTAAGCGCGAAGCTTGTGTCATGAGCATTTTCTACATTTACAGATGTTATTTAAGATGGTTGTTGACAATATGAATATCAATGGCATAACATTTGTGTATGAATGGTATTTACAAATGTACATAAATTTTGATCTAAATTGGTGTGTTTTTTTAAACAGTAGACATAATCACTAAATAGAAAGCATGGCGTTCACACAATAATAATGAAAACAAATGAAACAAATCATTTTGCACATTGAAACCTGGCTAGGATTGGAACCCACGAACTACAGCGTTTAATCGGCACCAAATACTGTTAATATTCACTTTCTACAAGACATAAAATCTTTCATCAAATAAATATAGCTCCTCAAAGTCGTTTTGATTAATACTGTTTTTTGGTTAACATGTTTAATCTTATAAAGATTCGCTGAATCGTTTCACTGTTATATACCTGTCACGTGCTTCATTCCATCGGCTCTTCAACTTAGCACAGGAATATTAGTTATACCAACCAATCACAGGATGAGAATCAGCTGAACATAGCTTACCTTGTAATTAAGTAGTACACAGAAGGGTAGTGTGTGGGTAGGGTAGTTTGTTTGAAGAGTAGCAATGCTATCTTTGCTTAGCAGTGGAGGAAGATTTCCTTTCCAACATTATACAAACATTTCACATATTGGATGTGCTATAGTGTAATTATTGTTGGAATACATTGCCGTCATATAAGTGAAGTGAGTGAGTAGTCATAACTAGAAAACATATGTTAATATAAATATGTATGAAGAGTAGCACACGTATCGAGTTACCAACTATTATTTTCAGAAGTTGCTTACATACTGACCTCTAACGCCACACTTACAATGTACATGTACATACATGTACATGTACTTCCAGCTAACACCACAATGGCACACTGGCAACAAATGACATACTAACATGCAAACCGCTTACGCCACGCTCTTATGCTGTACGCTAACGCCACGCTCATATATTGTACGCTAACGTCACACTCACATGCTGTACGCTAACGCCACGCCCAAATGCTGTACGCTAACGCCACGCTCATAAGCTGTACGCTAACGCCAAACTCACATGCTGTACGCTTACGCCACACTCACATGCTATGCGCTGACGCCACACTCACATGCTGTACGCTAACGCCACACTCACATGCTGTATGCTAACGCCACGCTCATATGCTGTACGCTAACGCCACACTCACATGCTGTACGCTAACTCCACACTCACATGCTATACGCTTAAGCCACACTCACATGATGTACGCTAACGCCACTCTCATATGCTGTACGCTAACGCCACACTAACATGCTGTACGCTAACGCCACACTCACATGCTGTACGCTAACGCCACATTCACCTGCTGTACGCTAACGCCACACTCACATGCTGTACGCTAACGCCGCACTCACATGCTGTACGCTAACGCCACACTCGCGTTCTAGCAACTAGCGCCATAATTATACGCGGGGGGACACACCGCCAACCGTATTAAGCCGTTCAACGAAACTACAGCAGAGCTTTGACATTATCTTATTGGCTGTCTTTATTTGATTAAATCAGTAGTTCTTCCCTTCTATATTGGTCTTAAGTGGTGAAGTGTAACCCATACAGATCTGGTTATTTTACCACATCTCTAACATTGTTATCCATTCTGTGCGGAGAAAAACAGAAACTGATGATTAAATTATACTTTCAAATTTCGCCACGGCAGCAGTTAATTGCAATGGGATGTACTTGGCAGGGACATTGTTTTATATTTTATACCGCCAGTACGGCAATAAACATTTCAATTTCCCCCGACAGAGAATAGAAATGACAAAGATCCCCTGCTGTTCGAAACCATACACTTTCTCATTGATCCAAGGGCAAGTTTTTCGCAATATAAAAGCTCTGTTTCCCAGTAGATTGACTATCATAATTGTTGGCGTTGCCAGCATTTTTATGAAATAAAATATTTATAGCACGAGATAAGATACGTTAACCGGCGATTGTCTGATATTAATATGTATTTAGTGTGTGTTGTAAGGGAACGGTAGGCCTGTCATATAGCCAATTGATTGCATTATGCCCTACCTGACGTCGTGTGATTGCATTTTACCCTGTCTTAAGTCATGTGATTACTTTTCACCCTGTCTTAAGTCGTGTGATTACATTGTACCCTGTCTTGGGTCATGTGGTTGCATTGCACTCTGTACTGGTTCATGTGATTACATTATACCCCGTCTTGAGTCATGTGATTGTATTGTACCCTGTCTTAAGCCATGTGATTACATTGCATCGTCTTGAGTCATGTGATCACATTGTACGCTGTCTTAAGTAATTTTATTACATCGTACCCTCTATTGGGTCATGTGATTACATGATACCACGTCTTGAGTCATGTGATTACATTCTACCCTGTCTTAAGTAGTTTGATTACATTGCACTGCCTTGGGTCATGTGATTACATTGCACCTTGTCTTGGGTCATGTGATTACATTGCACCCTGTCTCGAGTCATGTGATTACATTGCAACCTGTCTTGAGTCATGTGATTACATTGTACCCTGTCTTGAGTCATGTGATTACATTGTACCCTGTCCTGAGTCATAGGATTACAT
>JAVFBX010202792.1:0-12504 GCA_034783855.1 Mopalia kennerleyi | reverse complement strand
CCTCGTAAAAACCACCCCCGCGATTGCCAGAGCCACATCTTGTGACTCACTCATATACCTGAGGGTCGACAGACAGATCTTCATCAACTACTTCTTTTCTCAAATACATGTAACTATGCATAGCAACACATGATATGTCATTTGCCATCATGGTTCGACTATACGATTCTTTTTAAAGTCACATTTTTAAAAAGTATTTTATTTTTACTTAATTACCACCCACGAAAACAGGCTAGGGCTCACCAAGTCAATGACACAATCTTTGCCAAATGTTGATCTCCACTCGGCAGCCACCTGACACACGTAGATAACAGCCTCTGGGTCGTCAGCATTCACATGGAAGATCGGAGCATTCACCACTCGGGCCACGTCAGTCGGGTAGGGTGAAGAGCGAGAAGAACGAGGGTCAGTTGTGAAGCCAATCTGCAGAATGTACGTTTTAATGTTATATAGAAGGCCCTTATTAACTACTAAGTACAAATTTTAAAACGGGACATGAAAAATAAATTTCATAATATAAATTAAAAAACCATTGTTTCCATATGGTGGCGTGGCAACACCACTGGGTGAAGGAAATCCCCTTTGATGCCACTGGGAAAAAACAAAGAAAAGACAAGAAAATCACAGGCCACAAAAACGCATACCACATTACAAACTCATTACAAACTATAATAGCTCTGATAGCACCAAGCACCGAAAAACTCCACCCCAAGTGTAAGGATAGATGCAATGACCATGACAGTTCTGAATTCACATACTTTTAGTTGATTTTGAGACATTTTCACACACTGTTTTCAAAAAGCTTTGTATACATGTACACGAGAGTGCAGGTAAGTTATACAAATTAATGAGTTAAATCAACAAAATGTGTCAATAATAAGAAACAGAAATAAAAAAATAAGTTACATGTATCCCTATACACATGCATTACCTGGTTATTGGCCACGATATGTATTGTTCCTCTTGTTGTGTAATCTGGGAGATCGCTCAGATGGAAAGTCTCATAAACCACTCCCTGACCAGAGAAAGCAGCATCGCCGTGAAGTAACATACTCATAACCTAAAAACACACCAAGCAATCTATAGTTATCAGATATTCCACCTTCAAAATGGGGGAAAAAACCACAGTTTTATAAGCAGTACATGCAGTATTTTATAGTACGGTCATAAGATGTATGCATAATGTGGTGTTTCAATTCATTACACTTAATGCTCTGTTTATTTACGCTCTTATACAGTTTTATAAATATTAACAAAACAGAAAACAGATTTACATGCAATATGATAAAATATAAGCAATCAATTTGTAATATATGTAAGTGTACTTCACAATAGGAACATAAAGAGCCCAGTGAACTGCTGCGCTGAATTTTCTGTCTTTTTTTTTTTTTTTTTAAGAATTAAAGTTGATCTTAATCCAAGAGTTAAACATATTTATCATAAAATATAACATCAAAATCCATTGTAATTTAATTCATCTGCAAATTGCTTTAAAAGCCATAAAAAATAACAGATTTATTTAACATTTTTTGTTTTACAAACACAAAGAACACAGCAGATTTCAAATTAATTGCTCTGCAAAACTGTCTGCTTTTTTATCTGTTTTGTTAGATTCAGTCTGATCTCAATGGAGAGTAAAAGATGTATTGGAAATCTATTTTAATTTGATTTCACTACATTTCTTTAAAACTGTTGTCCTGGTTACATATGATAGGTGTACCTGTTTTCCGTCAGAATCTCCCCTGTAGAACTGTTCAGCCCGCGTCTTTCCCTGAACCACAGGATCGACGGCCTCCAGATGAGAGGGATTAGCCACCACAGCTATCTTCACTTCCTTGTTGTTAACCCTGTTTAACCTCTCCACACACATACCTAAATGGTACTTCACATCCCCTGAACCTTCATCAGACGCTTCCAGCTTAGAGTCAAACTGACAGATAATCTTTTCTAACGGCTTTCGACAAACATTAGCTAAAACATTCAATCGGCCTCTGAAAACAGATTTTTTTTCATAAATTCATATAGCTGTACTCGAGATTACAAAGTCTGCCCTCAAGCGGCACCAAAATCATATGTAAAGTGTTCATAGATCTGAGCTTAAAAAAAACTCATAAATATTATGATAAGTAAACGTTGGATATATTACTGTAATTATATCTTGACGTTGGATATACCAAGCTTTGTATAGCACCTTATCTTCCAGCATTTGAAGTAGAGCGTTAAAAGTAGACACATCATTGGTAACACCTTTAATAGCATGAGCTGGGTGCCCAACTCACCTGTGTGGCATGCCGATGATAAAGCTGTCCACCCCCAGAGAGCTGGACTTGTCAATGACGGTCTTCATGGCAGGAATCATCACCTCGCAACCCTCTAAACCAAACCTCTTCTCAGATGACCACTTCCTCGCCAAGAAATCCTCAAACCTAAACAACAAATACACTATTTAATTGAGATTCAACAATCACCGTACTGAATGTTATTTTATAACATGCCAGCCCAATGGATGAGAGAAACATTACTAGCAGCAAATAAAGTCAAGATTGGACACTCACAATATGCAATATAAAGAAATCAGAAACAGATTAGCTCAGAGAGCATCACTTATAGAGGAAGATTCCTCCTATCCTCCCGCAAACAACAAGTCAACTCCATCAAGCCCGTCACAGACTTTCAAAGAGAGCTCATCATTAGTATACCTTTAAAAGAACCTTGTTACAGTACAATATATAAAACTACATTGGTTCCATTCAATACTAATTGAGTACGTGTAAGTACAGACAGCTTCAAAATTTGTTCACAATTTTTTGCTCTTTCTTAAATACAGTAAAAATAAAAATGAGAGGAAACCCTGTGAAAACTACCCCTGTTATTGCTGTATTTACTTGCCATGAGTCCCTTGTTTACCTAAATAGGGTGTCTGGGGTACTCGACCCTGTGAGCTACACATCAAAAGAGAAACTGTAGTCTGACACTAACTACTGACCACAAGTCTCACAAATTCTGAAGTGCAAAGCTGAAATTTCCAAGATTTGAATGGCCGACATGTGTTGGAAATTAAACAATGCATTTGACAAAATGAGGAGATTATCACTATCTCTTTTGGTAGAAAGTTACCTAGTGAAGAAATCCTCAAACCTAAACAACGAATACACTATTTAATTGGGATTCAAAAATCACCGTACTGAATGTTATTTTATAACGTGCCAGAACAATGGATGGGAGAAACCATCCTCAACATTACTAGCAGCAAATAAAGTCAGGATTGGATACTCACAATATGCAATATAAAGCAATCAGAAACAGATTAGCTCAGAGAGCATCAGTGATAGAGGAGGATTCCTCACATCGACCCGCAGACAACAAGTACAAAACTCCATCAAGCCCATCCCAGACTTTCAAAGAGAGCCCATCATTAGTATACCTTTAAAAGAACCTTGTTACAGTACAATATACTAAACTACATTGGTTCCATTCAATACTAATTGTGTACGTGTAAGTACAGACAGTTTCAAAATTCTTTCACAATTTTTTTCTCACACTTTCTTAACTACAATAAAATAAAAATGAGAGGAACCCTGTGAAAACTACATGTACCCCTGTGATTGCTGTATTTACTTGCCATGAGTCCCTTGTATACCCTAATAGGGTGTAAGGGGGACTCGACCCTGTGAGCTACACATCAAAGGAGAAACTGTAGTCTGACACTCAACTACTGACCAAAAGCCTCATAGATTCTGAAGTTCAAAGCTGAAATTTCCTTCTTACATTCGTAGCTCCAAGATTTAAATAGCCAACATGTGTTGGAAATTAAACAATACATTTGCCAAAATCAGAAGATAATCACTATCTCTTTTGGTAGAAAGTTACCTAGTGGAACGAATCAACCGAGCCATTGTCAAGCGTTTTGCGTCATTATCAAACTTCATCACACCGGGAGTTTCAAACTTCCGTCGAATCCAATCACACTGCTCGAAATTGTTGATAAACATGTATTCTACTCCAATATGGCGGCAGTACACATCCTGTAATGATACAAACACCATTTAAACTTGTGATGGAGGTTTGGCTTAGTTCACATATAAATCACATGTTTTACTCATAAGAGGGAACGATTTGGTATATAATATACAATATCTTAGTTTATTGGATACTACATTCCTATCTCATTCCAGCTCAATGAGATAGAGCATAGTATTCAATAAACTAAGAAGTTGTCATCCGTATCAAGTCTTTCCACCTTCAATGTACTTCCAACTTCTAAATGCAACGTAAGGCAAAAAAAAATTGATGCGCTTCAGCACAACTTTTTACATTTGATGTACTGTCTTCTTATAACCTTAGCTTGTTCTGTATTGCCAGCTGGTATGTTCCTGATGGTTACATGGAGCTGTACATGTGTAGGTTAAAAGCCTCAGGACATGCTGGATAACTACTATGCAGACTTTTTGTAGTGATTCTAGTTGCAATGAAACCAAATTTTACTTCTCAATTTCTCAGTATTTCCATTTGTGAATTCATTTTAGGCCTCATTTGCTCACAAATCCTGTGATATTTGCTCTTCATTAAACATGGTTAACCAACAGTTACCCCTTGTAGCCCCCTGATGCTGAGGAGTAAGGAATAAAAACTGCCGTGATATAGTCTCAAAAACACAGAGAGCCTAGGATTTATTTACTTTCAAAAAAAAAAAAAAATGATAAAAAACACATACATGTGTTGGCACACTTTTATGAAACTTCATATGCACATTATTTTATCTAAAATGACATCACATTATTGAAGTTTAACATGGGATGATGTCATTAACGAAAAGAATTTGTTCAACAATGTTTCGTGAAAGTGTTCCCCGTTTTCTATAACCTTACCTGTAATCTCTTAAGAATTTCCTTCAATGGGAGCACGGTCTCACCGCCTCCTATATGTGTAGTATGTGGTAAACGAAAAGTTCGATCCAAGTCCTGGTTATCTAAGATAGAAAGTCAGGGGAAGTTCATAACATAATATGTACCAAATCACTCAATAGAAGTTTAATTGGACAATTCATGTCTTAGATTTGCCACAACAGTTAATCTTAATCAGGACTTGTACATGTAAATACATGTACAAGTCCCAGAGTATAATGTTTATGTTCGGAGACGGGTGTTTTCAAACATGTCTGTCAGGCACCAATCAAAAATTACAAACACCTAACAAATTATATCAATGATCCACTCTTATTTTTGCATAAATTATTTCTTTTTTTTTTAATTTTTTTTATAGTGACTTATTTTAAGGATATGGTGTTTTTCATAATTTCTGTATTGAATTAAAATTTCATAAAACACCTGTAAATCTACAAAATAAACTACATGTATATCAAATATCACAATAAGAAATTAGACATATAAACCCTGCATGATTAAATCAAATACATGTATTTGTGCTTGTTTCACACCTGTTAATTAAAAGTGTAAGTATACATAAAATAATACATTTAATACGTCACAAATATGTAAGTTTTACAGTTTCAAAATAAGCATTATGTGTAGCCGATTAATTTAACATTGGAATCATGCATAACAGTGTGTCAGCATTCCAACATTGTTCAACAGGCAATTATATCTGAAAAGAAGTATGGGTTAATTATTAACACGCCATTAACACAAGTAATTCACAATTGACATCATAACAAACATGACTTTATTGATCTTCACTTCCTGGATTCATTGACACATAAGGTTTCAGTGCAGATACTTGAACCATTTCTCAGCTTAATACGCGAGCACTAAAATAAGGAAGACCACAGGTGTGAAAACGATTACACTGGCTTGTCTGGCTTAAAGAATACACCGTTGGATAACAGAATAGATTGTGATATTGTTCTACCAATTGTTAAAGGAAATAATAACATGAATAGCAAAATCATACAATAACATCATATCATTAGCTTGAAAACCGTGCTTGTATCTGGACTGTAATGTTGAGTGTAAAAAACCTCAATAAAGTCTTGTTTGTTATGTTATCAATCCAGTTTGTAAATTGTCACTTTAATAAACATTACATGTATGTCATAAAAGTTCATAATTTTCACTAATAAATACAGGAAACCAAATTTTCATTTATTTGTTTGATCGGTGTGTAACACCATCCTTAGAGTTATTTCACCCCTAGGGTGGTGTGCGCCTGTGTGCCAGCTCAAAGGCTGAGGGAAACTACAGACAAGACCGGTCAACCACCAGACCAATACAATACCAAAACACATTGGCTTCCTGCTGCCCATGACATGTACTGTACATCATGTAGCTCTGAATGCATCAAGGCAACAAAGCATAATTTTAAAATATAAATAAATAAATAAAATAAGACTGACAATAAATGTATAACTAGGGAAGGGTAAAATCTGCCGATTTCACATAAGATGTTCAGATTGAGGCAGTGGATTAAACCAGCTCAGAGGGCACCTCATCATCAGCCCAGTCAATTAGAGTGTGTCTGAGGTAAAAATGTCAATCTTGATACTGTAGATATTTTCCCAACAGTCTCTATTTCAAGGAGCCCTATTTGGAAAACTAATAATAATAATAGTACATAAAAATTCTTCATGTAGTAAGTTTGAGCCTGACAATGAAATAAACAGGTAGTGTCAGAGATTGAAACTGAAAATGAAAGTAAAGGTACATTCAACTATTCAACTATATCTTATATATAAGATTTGAAAATTTGTAAAAACTGACCAAAACCACATCCTTTACACTTCAAACATACAACCATCTAACATATATCAACAAGATGAAGACAACCCATGCAACCATAACCACAATATTAATATTGATGCACGACATACACAATTACCAGAGAAAAATCACCCATATTCAGAGCTTGACTTTTAGGGAAGAATTTCTTTCTTTTCATGAATACTTTATACTTATGCTTTGAAACATGTTTCCCCATTTTCCTACATGTACATGGATACCCACATGCTTTTGAGCCCTGGGAGAGTTAACAGTACTTACAGTAATACCCATTCTTAAATTAGAAATGTTCGTTCCACAACATTGAAGTACATGCTAAAACACTTCACCCCATGGCAATACAGTAGTATTATTGGGTTATAAGCAGGACTTTCATAATTCCTAATAATGTTATAATGTCAATTCTGGTAAGCATTTATCACTTTGCTCATATAGGATTCAAATGCCGGCCTTTATATTTGATGTGAGTGATGGATGTTAAAGCATGTGACAGCACACCTCCAATCAGAAGGCCTGCAATTGTAGAAGCTTAATGTTACTAAGGCAGCTATTGTAGCATTTAATTTAAGCGTTAATTACTGTGCTAAAACACTATACAGAAAAATTAAATGAATTATTACAAACATATAGAATTAAAATTTTGCTATTTTAGAATAATTTATGATGGGATACTGGGCATCTTTGTCATGCAATTGAGTTACAAAGACTCTCATTCCAATTGTGTCAAATGTACAATTTTTTTAAGAGAATAAAAATGGTTATTTTAAATTTTGTATGATATATACCAAGCCGGATTAAAGAAGAAAGAAGAGCATTCAACACCTCCACGTGAAAGTAAAACAAGTGTTACATGTAACTCCACCCAATGAGCACCAAACAGATTAGAAGACGGTGATACCCAAAACAAAATGGTGAAAACGTTACGCCGAGTAACTCTTACCAAAGCTGTAGCTAGAGAGTTGTAGGTCAGGCACATCAACAACCTCAGGACCTTGATTTAAAGGGTCTAAACTGGCCAGCAGGTGACCACGAATCTACAAACCACAGACACAGGTCAGCAAAATACAGGCAAACTAACACTACTTTACCCAGAACAGTCAGCAATGAAAACAAAAAGATGGTAGAACTGTGACTTTCACTCCCAACTGAAACAAAACAATGGAACTGGGAAGGGTTTGATTGGGGTTTACAGGAACAGGGAAGGAAGAAACTGCTTTAAACTGTACTAAGTTTGCTTCTGTTCACCATGAAAATAACAGCAGCTTAAAAAAAATAGCTAACAGGGCCCTCCCTAAAGGCTTATTTTGCAAAATTACCCCAAAAATTTACAAAAATGTCGACCATATTAGCAGATGAAATTTGGAAAAATCTTTTCCCTTGTCCCAACAGAAAGGAAGTAAAGTCCCATGTGGAAATTTATCTGTAAAGTTGTGTCCATGTTATTATGTTCACAGCACGGACATGGGAAAAATGTCAAGTGCACAATAATACTCATATTGGCAAGTATAATTTGTCGATACACTGAATCAATACAATCACATCCATCATTACAATAGAGGGAATATACTATCAAGATGTGAATTTAATTGGAATTTGTTTTGATGTTTTTGACCACACAATGTGCCATACTAGCCTTAATCTTGATAAATATGCAATGATGAGTAAACTGTCACCTGATGGTTTATTGATGTAATATACATCATGCTCAAGGTGAGACCACACTGAAGGCAATATTGTTTTGCGTAATGTGCTAAAATTAATTCCATTCATCATTTTAATAGGAGGAAGCTATATTATAAGTTTTAAGTTAATCTAATAATTTTTTCTCAAGTTATCGTCTTCACAACACTTGTGAACGGACAATAGGATTTGTAAGTTCTCCCCTACTCTATTAACATGGTATAAAAATAAGCAAAATCAAATAAACTCTGTCACTTCTCAAGTAGTTCACACTGTTCCAAGCGAACCATGGGAATGTTTTTATCCAATGTGTTAAAACTTTCACTTTGTTTACCAATTGCTACTTCAACCTTGTGACTAGATATCGGACACAGTGGACTAATATTTCATGCATAAACATTTTTACCCAACACAGGACATGTGCGGCAGCAAAAGCTAAACAAAGCCTCCAGTTATCGAAAGCGGTGAATAATATTCCATGCAACTGGCTATTGAAAAAGAGGATATAAATCAGTATTAGTTTTATAGATGAAAGCTTGATAAACCTACAAAACATAAGAAAAGAAAAATCCTGACTTAATTTAGAGATGAATCTGAAAGAGAGAAATAAGTGTTGTCGTGTTGTTGTTGTTATACATACCTAACCCATAATTGTTTAGCGTGAGAGCCATGGGTGTCTCAGAGTTGAGGTCAGCATCGCCTATTCCAAGTGGATCCAACGAAGCTATGTGATGACCTTGAATCTGCGAAGTTATATTCAATTAGCAGCCACCATTTAATTGTTTAATTATTCACAGTTACATTTATTAGACAACAAACAAAAACATTAATATACATCGACGATGAAAGTCGCAAACAGTGTATCTCTTAAATGATTACTTCACATGTATATACAAACACTGTTTTGTTATCTTTATATCGATACTTATTAATGGGTTTTTTTTCACATTCTAACCAGTAGTGTAATGATCAGCATTCAGTTGTTATATTTATTCTTTAAATTGAATATCAATTAGAAAACTTTAGATATACCTGATTTGTGAGAACTGAAATTAAAACGGAGTTACACGTTTTGTGACTTTCACTGTTGATATTAATGCTGTAGCACACACATTTATAATAATACATTAATCCATTCACATGAATTTGCTACAGTTGGAGCCTTTATAATAGGCAGACCATTGATCTTAAAGTGGCACTAAGGTTTGAAATATGGGGAAGATAACCCCAGACTGAGTTTGCTGCGAAAGTGTCATTTTCAGGGGACTACATGAATGATTTGTGGGATTATTTTTAATGTCAAAAAGGACAAACATTTAGGATGCCATTAAAATGCACAACTATCATAGACATTGCAGTGAAAGAAATTATCTCCCTTGATAAACAGGTTCCATTCGTAAACCATGTGATGAGTGTAGTCTATTGACTGAGGACCTGATAAAGGCAAAAAGTAGAACATAATTCTTGAAAAGTGTCAATGGTTAGAAATGAATCTTCCATCCTGGCAAATTTGAAATAGAAGGCCTTCATTCCCAGCTAACGGCTTCCTTAAAGTTATGTGTAGAGTTTGGAATGAGCAATGATGAAGGTGAGATCCAAACCTTTATATGGTACATGGTAAGGCGAGGGCATCGCAGCTAGTCCACTACAGGATTTGTTCAATTTTTAACTAATAAAGTTACCACAGGTTAATCAATTACATTATCAAAAAGTGTCAATATTGGCCACAGCCAAATATCAAATTACCTCCATTTGATCATGCCTCATGAAGTCCTCATATTGTTTTTGTTTTATTCCTGATTGTTGATGGACATTTGAAATGAAGCCCAGTTCACTTACAGAACCACTTTCCACAGCAGGTACTTGGTTATATTGATGAAAAACCTCTTAATTTTTTGTTATGTAGTTTCCATGCTCAAATTATCTTTTAAAATACAAATCTATCTATCTGTTCTTAAATCATAGTGTATATTTCATATTTGTTCTCTTAATGTTTCCATTTTATTTTCTTACTCAATCCAATTTATTGTCTTTGTTCATGCTCAATTTATTTTCAATTCCATTATTCCATGTAAGATGTATATATTACTTTTGCTCTGTAATGTCCCAGCTGTTTTATCCTTTTGTATGCTCTATTAATTTTAGATAATGTATCTTTGTTTTGTTACATAATCTCCATGCTTCTTTTTATATAATCAGTCATTTTCTCAGAGGACTCAATTCATTTCTTTGTATATTTCAAAAACTGTTTTCCTAGAAAATCAATATCTCTTTTAATATCTATGTATTTTCATGCTATTTGATACTGTACTAAGATAATGTACTTTCTATAATTTCATTGTTGTATTACTTCTTTTTTCATTCTGCACGATGTTCCTGTTTGTTGTATGTTTTTTCTCATTGTGTTACATCCTTATTTCTATGTATTCTTTTGGTTATACATGTATCTTATAATGTTATATTTGGTACACAAAACCTACATAGGAGAAGATTTAAACTGAGCAAAATGTAGATGTATTTGCATATAATTAACTGGGAGAGATATAGATCGAAATGTAGATGTATTTGCATATAATTACTTGGGGGAGATATAGATTTTGTGGAGTGCTATTACCTGATAAGCTCTTATAATTGCTTGTACTGAGAGATGGTCAGCTATAGTTCTGTCATCAACAGGGCCAGTGGTCATGGCCGCTGGGGAGGAATAGGTCACTGGTGCAGCTCCCATTCCAGCAAGAGTTGGAGGTCGAACGTAAGCCTCCCCTGGTCCAGCACCTTGGGTGGTTTGTCGAAAGAAGGAATCCCATGACTGAAATAATAAACAAACTATGATTTTAGTTATTTTTGCATACTCAAAGAGAAAAATAATGATTCATAGCCAATGGTATTTCACTTATATGATTGTAGATTGCCCAATTCAAAATGTGCCTTAATTTAATACGATGGGAAACCTGGTGAGAAACAGGGACGATATTGTGGGACTCCCTCATATAACCTGTAAAGTACAGACGGGCTGGAACCTTTAAGCAGTACATTGAAGCTGGATCAGTAGACACGTTACCCACTGAACCATGGCCGCATTGAAAAACAACAATCTCCTGAATTTCTTCTTTTAAAACATTTTACAGACTTTTTTGTTTGTTTGTTTGATTGGGGTTTAACTTCGTACTCAAGGGTATTTCACTTATTTGATGACATGCCAGCCAAATGGGTGAAAGATATCACCCTCGACACCAATGGCAACAAACAAAGACAGGATGGGACAAATACAAGACTATACAAGACAAGGACACAATACAGACACCACAGACAGATAGGCTTCCTGTTCCCCCATTAGCTCTGAGAGCACCAGGGCAACATGAAGCTCCCTCCAGCCACTCGCCACACCAGTGGGTAATTCTTTAAGAACAAGCTGAGTAGCTAGCAGGTCCACTACTAAAGGCTTTTTTTGAAATATATGCTCATTATCACAGTCAAATCGCCTTTTCCTACTTTTGTTGAACAGATTACAAACCAAAAGCAAATAAATAGTTTATTTGTATGTCGAGCACATTTTTCAAAACCGCTTTTTTTAGAAATGATTTTTCATGTCAAACTTGATTGTATTTGACAGAAATGAGAATAAGACAAAGCCCACCTAATTGAGCTGTCTAACATTATTCAGAAGCTCAATGTAATGCCATTCATGAGGGACATTACAGCATTTAGAATGGGCAGTGGAATCAATAAGATGGAAGCAAAAATCAATATTAACATGCCAAACCCTATTACATGTAGAAGTCATTACTCCCATGTATTAGATCAATACGATGCGGGTCCCAATAAAACTGTCAGTGGAAATTGTCTAACTTCAACCAAGAGCAGCCCAATACACTATATCAAGAATTCCTACATGTAGCAGTATCAATATTATATGAGGGTCTGACTTTTATATGAGATCTAAGTGTAACACCGAGATATACGTAACACCCTGAGATCCAGGGTGTTACTGAGATCCAACTGCAACACAATGTGATTCAAGTCTAACATCCTAAGATCCAAGAGTAACACCCTGAGATCCAAGTGTAACACCCTGAGATCCAAGTGTATT
>JAVFBX010202781.1:0-12504 GCA_034783855.1 Mopalia kennerleyi | reverse complement strand
GGGTATTTTAATTACAACACAGGGATGTACTCCCAACAGAAAACCAGCTACACTATATATATATTTTGAATAATTTAAGAGAGAACAATTTGCTTGCCTACACCAGGATTCGAACCTGGGAACTTTGGGTTTAAGGCCCAACACTCCACTGACCACATGTGCTACAGAGTATATGTACATCACAACAATAGATACTTGCTATATTATTTTAACAATATAATGTGTAACGCTTGCTATAAAATTACAACAATAAAATGTGTAACGCTTGCTTTGATGGATCATTACATAAATTGCATATAATTTTCCTAAAGCTAATCCAGAGGGCTTATAATCACAATATCCCAAAACTTCGTGCATGTAACAATCGATTTGACAACAGCACCTAGACACAAGAACAGTGTTGCTTCATAGCTCTGTCACCACCAGGGCACATGAATTGAGCTCCAACAAATTAAAGCAAAGACTTTGAAAAAAAAAAACATTTTGAAATGTGAGGACAAAATTGTTTAAATTCTGATAAAGTTAATCATGTCACTTGATTAATTTTTACATGAACCATTTGTCCAACAATCTACTAACTTGCTATTTTATAAAGACAAACTTTGAACAATTATGCATACCTGTTGAACAGTTGATTTGATTGTTAATGAAGGGAGTTAACATCTTATTATGGTACTATTATGTTAAAGCAGTCAACGAGTAACGGTAGGAGGTTAAATAGAATTTTCTCCACAGGCTTGAGGTGGTCCACTGGAGTCAAGTTTAATAAACTTATCAGAGAGAAAAGCCTGACAAAAGGATGAATGATGAACAGCATATTGTATTGAGTATACACCAGACATTGTGTCTACAGCACTAAATGGACTTTCAAATTATAAATAATATGACAATGTTGAGCCACTGTTGTATAAACTACAAACTTCCTGTCAGCCATTACTAACAGCAACATCCCTTCGCCTGCATTGGCCTTTCCCACTACCAAATCACAAGCACAATAAAACCTATGTCAAGAGGATCAGAGCAAATATTATTTTGATAAACATTACTTGCTACCTTACCTTTGGTAATACACTGGATCAACAAAACCTTGGATGCAAAGTACAATAAATTTCCGCTTCCAATAGTCAATCACATGAATGAAAGAAATGATTAACTTAATGATTTTATTAAATTTAAAATTTTCATTAAATTAACATGTAATATTAGTCAAATCCCCCATCAGTAAAACAAATAAGAACAACAAAAACATCAAACCTAGTTGGCTTGTTTATAGAAGTGGCTTTCTGTATCAGATTGCCGTTATTTATAATTAGCTGATATTTTGTAGATACTTTCTGCAGTCATTTATAAAAAAATTAATATCGGCATTCAATGGGCTTTTGGTAGCTTAGGATTATCTCTGCCTCAAGTGATGTGGATTAATAGGCATATTGTTTAACTAACCGTCGGTCCCTGGCCATTGGCGTTTTAATTAAAGTTTCTCTTGAAAGCTTAATTGTTTAAAGTAGTCTCTCAGACAGCTTAACCTTTTGGACGGGACCATACTGTCTGCAGCCTTGTGTAATTCCAGGGACAGACTGGCCATGCACACAGATTTGGCTGCTAAGTTAGCAGGGATAATTTGGAAGGGTAATACCGGACAAAGAATTAAAAGCCTATTATTGTTCAGTATGCGAAATCAGGTACTGACTATTTGTTTATCAGATGTCCCTACTTCCTCAGGAAACTTCCTGCAAGACCAGAATATTGATAGAGTCCTACCATTAACAGTGTTAATAAATGACCTTTGACATGTGCATATCTGAAACTTCAGTTTATTGCCACAGGCGGGCGTATAGCAGGAAACTGAGTTACGATTGACTGTTAAAATGACAAGAATCCTGAGATTATGGACCACTGAATGTACCAGTATTCTAAGTTTATTGACCACTGAATATACCAGTATCCAGAGTTTATTGACCACTGAACACATCACTACCCAGAGTTTCAAGTTATTGACCACCTATACCCTGAGTTTATTGACCACCGGACATACCAGTATCCTGGGTTATGAAACCACAAAACATATCATTATCAAGGGTTTATTGATCACAAAACAAACCAGCATGCAGAATTTATTGATCACCCGATACACCAGTATCCTGGGTTTATTGACCACTGAACATACCAGTATCCTGGGTTTATTGACCACTGAACATACTAGTATCCTGGGTGTATTGACCACTTAACGAGCCAGTATCCAGAGTTTATTGAACACAGCACTATCAGGAGTTTCAAGTTATTGACCACTGAACATACCCATATCCTGAGTTTATTGACCACTGGACATAACCATATCCAGAGTTTATTGACCACCGGACATAACCATATCCTGAGTTTATTGACCACCAGACACAACCATATCCTGAGTTTATTGACCACCTGACACAACCATATCCTGAGTTTATTGACCACCGGACATAACCATATCCTGAGTTTATAGACCACCGGATATACTAGTATCGTGAATTAATAAGTCACAGACATATCCATATCCATATCTTGAGTTTATAGACCACCGGATATACTAGTATCGTGAATTAATAAGTCACTGACATATCCATATCTTGAGTTTATAGACAACCAGACATACCAGAAACCAGAATCTACTTACACTTGAATATATCATATTTTCAGTTTGAAAACTACAGAAACCATCGACTACATTAGCCAGTTTAAATATTCCATAAACCTCGTTGTATAATCCTCAATATAAAGGTACAGTATTATATATGATGGACAACCCCTCTAGGTCCAAGCAGATAGAATATGGGCACTGTGTCAAAACTATTCATTATGGCATAATTTTTTTACATTTTCTAAATTAAATTTTATTTAGTTCCAAAGGACTATGTACAAGCATTTCAGTTTGTTTGGTTGGGCCGGCTTAACATAATATATGACTTTAGGATATTTCACTTATATGGCTGCTCTCCGGACAAATGGGCAAAAGTAACCACCCTTAACATCATGCAGTGGCAACTTACATTGACAAGGCAATCTCAAGATGGAACAGAAAGGGTCACGTTGCCCCTTTGCTCTAAGAACACCAGGAAGCTCCCTTATAAACACCTGCCAGACATTTCAGTAAACCAAGTAACTACATAACTACATTAGAAAGCCATGATAAAATAGAGGTTGTTCTGGGATGAACTCATTGACATTATACATACACTGTCATGATAGATGATAACAAACACATAGGATATTGATCAAATGATTTATACACCCATTATTTCATAGATACCATGGATCAGGTTGACAGGTATGCCCCCAACAACAGAGAAATCATATATAACTCATAGTGTGCTTATGGTAGAAGCCGGCATCAGAAAGAACCTGCTGTTGATGCTATCTAAGCAGTATCAGTGCTAGCTGGTACCCTAACCCCCCACCTGATGCTATCTACCCTAGACTGTGCCCTCAGGGACAGACCAATGTTTACAAAGATCTGGTTTCAGACCAGTGCCCACAGCCAATTAACTACTGTCCAACTGAGTGGTGTTCTGCCGGCACCAGATAGATTATCAGCTTAACCACAAGGGATGACCAGTGTCAAGTCTGGAGGAAGAGTGACCAGCTCCTGACAAGAAGACTCCCTCTGTCCCATAGGGCTACAAACAAACACCAGTGATGACAGCTACAAGACCAAATTTAAATCTAATTTAAAGTTAAATGTCTGGTATGCTTTAACATTAACATGTGCCAAAAAAAATTTATATTTGATAAACGTTGAAAATAGGTTTTCTATTTCTATAACCTAGAGTGCTTTTTGTTTATTTGTATTTATTTTGTCTTGCCAGTATAAATAAACATCATATTGTGTCAAACCTGTACTCAAACTACCTTTAAATATTGACAGATATGTACACTTGATCTTGATATGACATGCTAGCTTACTGCACCGTTCTCTCTAGTTCTATACATGGCATATTATTCTACCTGTCAAAATCAAGACACATCCTAAATATAGAGGTAAATAAAAATGTATTTAAGTGGCAGCTCCACTCAATAGGTTTGATAAAAAATACACTAACAGTGTATATAATTAGAGAATTCACTATTTTGCGACAACAGAAATCAGTGGAGAATGATATAGTACAAGTGTGAAGTCCAAGGTGATGATCTTCTTAGGAATGTGCAAATAAGAAAGTAAAATGATGGGAAAGAGGACGGACACTGGACTAATTTAACACTGCAGCATATGTCTCAGAAACCATTCAGTCCAGATCATGTTTTTGAAAATGACCAGCTATTAAAAGTCTTAAGAGCTATCTATCAGTGTGTATGGGGACATCAGGGGACTGTTTACCCTTTCATGCTGCTTGATTACTATAATCAGGCCTTAACACGGCCCCATAAGCTGCCTATTGCCGCTAGGAACAAACAATTTGTATCAAACATGGCTTAGAGGTGAAGGAATAACAATGGCCGCACTCTGTGATTGATTGGATGCCAGCTATTCCATCCAGCTCAACTAGAGCACCATTTGTTCACGAGTTTGTCAGAGAGCACACGGGTAATCAGTGTAACACAGAAACAGTGTGCTGCTGACGGAAGCTCTGAGGACATACACTCAAAATGAAAGAATGGCACCCCTGGTTTAAGTTATCAATACAAGAAATGTGCGGAACTTAACACGAGTACTTAAATAAAGACGAATAATTCTTCAGTACAGACAACTTCTATTAACAAATAACATCCACATTTGAACACACCTATTTTTGTTAACATGCACATACCATAGCCCCATTTAAAAATTTGTGTAGAAAAATCCTTCTAAACTTTCTTTCTTTTAAAAGAGTTCATGCCCTCTGGCTTATGGCAGTATGTTTCAAGTATATCCATAAGCCTATTCTTAGCATTGGAGGGCCATTAATTTCCATCACAGAAAAACACATCACATTTTATGGTTGTGTTAGTGTAGCCATTACTGTTGGTGCACCGCCATCATATAAGTGAAATACCCTTGGGCACGGCGCAAAACACCAATCAAGGAGTTCCGGAAATATTAAAATATTTAGTCTTTAAACGAAAAATTTATCCAATATGTGGAGGAAAATGATAACGTCAAATTTGTTAAGAATAACAATAACATTGAGAATATCTACTAAAATACAACTATACCAATTGTAATATAATATAACAAATACAACTATACCAATTGTAATATAATATAACAAATACAACACAATATTTGACGCAAAGCCTGTTACTGAAGGAAAAGCTGGCAAATACTGTCACAATATTTCATGAATAATTTTTGTGTCTTTTAGAAAGTGAAGATGCAAAAAATATCCCAAAATAACGAAAATACTGACAATATTTGATGCAAAGCCTGATGCTGGAGGAAAATATTTTCTGTATGTGCTTTGTAAATGTAACATTAGATTGGCTTAATCAAGCTAAATGAATTCTTAAAGTTTCTTGGCACCCACATCGAGATACAGATTGATTTATGAACTCTGTCATAAATAAACAAACAAAAAACCCCAATCTGAATCATGTTTTGGGTTAAATAGAATGTTAACAGGAAAAAAACAAAACAAAGGACTTAAAGATCAATAAATACACAAGCACATAGCTTTTGATTCTAAGTTATTCTCGATATGAGCGATCTCAGAAGGTAACACAATAAACTTTAGGCTGCCAACAAAAATTTACACAGGTCAAATTGCACCTCGACGCGTCGACTCACAACTGTGAATCAAATCAAGATGTTTAATCCTGTTATTATGTAATCGGATAAGCTGAAATTAAACAAACATTTAACAGTTCGGATACAAACAAAAAATCAGGGATTAAGGCTGCTGTATTTAAAGACAACAAGCTATGCAATTGTTCACAATGAAGGTTTTACAGCGTGACACTGAAATCAAACTTTCGTCAGAGAATAAACATCCACGAAAACATGAATATTTTGTCATTTAATTGTCTTGCTTTGCCAACGATTTTGTTGGCAACTTGATTGAAATGCTAATAAGCCCCGACCAAACTTGATCACAATTGCTATTTCTTGAATAACGTGAAATAACATTTTAAAATAAGCCTGAATAATTGTTCTTTAATATAAAACTAATGATACAGGTCAGGGGCCTGAAAGTCTATCACACTTTGGGAAAATATTAGCTCATCTAAAAACATCACCGCTCTTCTTTGTCCAAATCTAACCATAACTTCTAAATCTCCCGAACATTAATGTCGCGCATTAAAATCGTGAATGGGTGATAAAATTCTTCCGAAGATCTCATTACTGCTGACAAGCTAGGAGAGCTATGGCCACGGCAGGTCTTGTCATTAAGCATTTGTTCACGTCTCTCGTAATAGTGTTCCTGATTTTTCTATTTAGAGGCAATCTACAGCACGGGAGGTTTGACCGTAGCTCTTGTCCACCAGATAATCTAGCTTATTTAAGGAACTAATGCAGAGTTGAACCTGCGTGCCGGTACTTCCAAATCATTCTGCCTTATTGGAGAATACGGACAAGTAGTGATCTCATCAAGACAGTGTGGGAAATGAGTAACGGAGCGAACGCGGCTGGCTGATTTCTAACTAAAGGGCTGCTATGAGGAACTGTGTCTGTCAGACAGTTGTGGTTAACGGAGGGACAATACTGTCTGACTGAATCAGTCTGCTAGTCACCTCAGTACAATGTCTTCTCTACTTAACCCATCCCACTTCTGACACCAATAGACACTGATATCAAAGAGTTTCTGGTCATGTTGTAATCATCACACCATGTCGCCCTGACACTATTTAAACTCGGGACATCAATACAGCTACAAATAAATTACACTGTCACTTTTTCCAACCCTCCTAGGACTCAATGGTCAATTATTCTTTTCTTAGGTAATAACAAAATGATAGTGCTTCAATAGATCTGATCAAGGCTTAAAAATCTTCAAAAAAGTTAGATTTAAATTTATCCATGTGGAAATAAATAACACTAAGTCACCGAAAAAACTTTCTGCAAAGTCAAACATATGTGTTAATTGTGCATTCTTAAATTGAACAAGTCGGCTGTGTATAGCCTTAGGTTCTGAGAGCACCAGGGCAAAAGGAAGCTCCATCCAAATGCCTGACAATTGATTGAACCGTAACACAAACAAAAAAAAGAAATGAAGCTCAATTACAACCAGAACAAATTTTGAATCGATAAAAACATCACCACCTGATATTTAATTTAGTCTTTTTTAATATTCTTTGGCTTCTTTCATTATAAAATGGAAAAACGATAAAAAGCAAGACATGGTTTCAAAATCCGTAATGATAACTGTCTTGCATCAATCACAACTCTTGACATTGTAATTTCTCAACAATTTTTACAAACCGCTCAGAGAATAGTGAGGTTGTAACTCACCGGAGGAAGTTATTGGTCATAATTCAGACATTAGCTTGTCATTCTATTGTAATGTTTCAGAGAATCTCTTAGTAAATTTTTTCACACCTTTTTTTCTCTCATCAGATACTCTTAAAAGAAATAATAGAACTATTTCCAGTGGACTGGTTCTCCAAAATGATTTGCTCTGAGAGTTTATTAATGTGTGAATAGCGAATGGAGACGGAAGGATCTGTCAGAAAGGCTATGATCTTCAGTTTTGCTGGAAATAAATGCCTGAGGCGCTAGCATCAGAATGGCTCATCAAATCAGCTTTATTTATTTTTTTGTCCACCCACCGCTGTAATATACTCAATCGAAAGGTATCCCTTGCAGGAACAAAATCAGCGCAGCAAGATAATTTATCGTCCTAGACCAAAGGGAGAATTTATCGTCTTCAACTGAATGGAAAATTTTATGTTCCTCATTTTTCAAGGCAGTCTAATCAATTTTGCTCAGCTCTGTCGTAGTCAGCTCATATTGGAGGAGTTATGGTCCCTGAGGAGCTCTCCTGTCAACAAGCATCTAGACTAAACACCTTCACAAATTGCTCGCCTAGAGGAATAATATTGAAAACCTAACCAGAACACCTCATAGCTTATACACTGTATTGAAATGTCCACTGTAAATGGGTCAATGATTACCAAAGGGTGTCCATGTCCTTATCAGTTTTCATCATATTGTTGCAAAGGTCGGAGGCTATACCAGTGCAAATGTCTAACATTGTTAATAATCATTTCTAAGGCCACTTTTTTTATTAATCCTTTTTTATTTTCTAGTACAAACTCGGCATACAAAATTATCAGGCCATAGTCAATATTATTTCCTTCATAGTGGTGGCATAACAGTCAACTGAATGAGTGAAAGAAACCATCCTCAACTCACTGGAAATGATCAATGATACAAGCACAGAAACTTTGCTACAAGATGCATCAAAACAAATTTGCAAATTTATAATGATACACAGATCAGCTTCCTGTTGCCAATTTGCTCTAAGAGTATCCAGGATACACTTACAATAAGTTTTCTCAAACCACCCACTTAGATTGTTTGTTTGATTCAGGGTGTAACCATGTACTCAAGGGCATTTCAATTATATGGGGAAGGAAAACTGAGAGGAAACCTTGTAAAAAAAAACACCCCAGTAATCGCAGGTGCCACATCCTGGGACTCCTGAGGTGGACAGACCACCCACCCTAGAAAACTGAACTGGCAGCTATTGTAAGTGCCCTGTAGAATAAACTTTAGTTAAATCTATTCCACTTTCTTCACTTTCAAGATAACCTAACAAACTCTCATTTGGAGAAAATAGTTACCGGAATTTAAGGACACTTTGGATTTTTTTTTTTCAGAATACCCCATAAACACATGATTACACTTGTACCGAAGTAATTAATAACCTTGCCACATATATTCACAGTTTGAGCTAAATACTTAATTAATAATAAAATGTCAGATTCAAAATAATAATAGAAACCATGCAATTAAAAGTTAGCCCTCTATCTGAAAATTTTTATCCTTAAGTATCCCTTAATATAAATTCTATTAAAAACATAAAATGCAGTAACAAAATAGATGACCATGAATGGACTGATTTATATGATACTGTACAGCTTAAGGAAATAAATATGTCTTGAAAAAAGGACCATCAGTCAAACATTTTTTCCTTCATTGTTTACTTAGCTTTCTTCCTCCTAATCTCAATTTACATACCATATCTTAATACCGTCTGGATCCCATAACAATTAACTTCAGTTTAACCTTGTAAATGACACTGGCTAAAGTACGAAAGTTGGTTGACAATATTAAATTTTTACGACATCTTACCAAAAAAATAACCATCTCCTACTAATCCATCTTTATAATTATTGTCAGTTTTTGTTTATGTGACAAATTTGACTAATGTCTTATAAACGATAGACTAGAAGACGCCATTATCCTATGGGAGAAAAACATTAATTTTGGTACATGAAGAATACTATAATAATGTCACTTTTCTGACTTTAGAGCCCATTAATTAATAGACCTTTCACTAATTAAATTTTCCCCATTGATGAAGTTTTTGCAAAATAAAAAAGTATGTCAGAAATAAATCACAGTATGGGGTTATGGTTTATGGCTTAGGGGAACTTGAATTTTTATTAAATCATCTACATGTACTTGATTTATATGAATATGATACATGTATATTTAATTGATTACTATTTAATGACATGCTCAAGGGTATTTTACTTACATACTGTGTATCCCAAAGAAACAAGACACACAAACACTAAATTAAAAAGTGTTTTGCTGTTTGAAATTTAATGTGCCTCAAGTGCTAATGGCTACTCTCAACTCATGTTGCACTTTGCTTGAAGTTTAAGGGACACAATAAAATGCTTCTCTTATACAACAACATGGTATTGCTGTTGTTTGGATGATTTTCCTTGGCATAATACACAAGAAATGTAGCCCCCAAAAAGTCAGACTCATTTTTATCTCCATATTTCGTCACTTTATTTTGCCATCCAATTTTTTGATGGTTACACTACTTGTGTATTATACAAAACTGATCCGTGAACCTCAAAGAATCCTCTGCAATCGTACCAATACGATTAATACAAATACCAATAACAACATTCCAAGATTTGTAGGCTACATGGTTATAAAAATGTATCACCCTGACACAGGGATACCAATTTATTTATTGTTTGTTTGTTTGATTAGGGTTTAAAATCGTACTAAAGGGAACTTCACTTATATGACTACGGATTGTCCACTTCACACTGTGCCTTTGCTTTATTACGGTGGAAAACTGGGAGGAAACCTCATAAAAACAACCCCCAAAGATTATCGGAGCCACATCTTGTGATTCACTCATACACCGGAGGGTCGGCAGACGGACTCGATCCCGTGAATGGTACATCGAAGTAGGATTGGTAAGCGCACTCGCCGAGAACCTCAATTAATTGAAACTGATGAATTTTTTCTAAACAATTCTAACTCTGATTTATACTTAAACAGTTTTATAGGAGAAACAAAATAGTCTTTAGGTCTTGCTAGACCCCTTGGTTGATTTTCAGAACACCTGTTGAATTTAGTCTCTTGTGCAGAAGAATATAAAGCTGTACCATATATGTAGTTTATTATGCATAAGAGTATAAATCTGAATACTCAGGATTACAGGATTAACAAGGTACTCAAGGGTATTACATTTTAATGATGGCAGATTATCCATTTTGCTGTTCCTTGTTTAAAATACGGTGGAAAATGGAGAGGAAACCTCGTAAAAAAATAACCCCTACCACAGCCGCGGTGCTAAAATTGAATAATCTTAATATAAACCAACTAACAAATGATAGAGTTCATTCTAAAGCAGACAGATGGGCTAAGCTAAGTGGGGTTGCAATACATTTTACTGTCTAAAAAGAGAGAAAGCTCACTAATCCGCATTTCAGGAACCAATGTGAAAAAGAGGCTTCATTCCCTCTGACAAGACTCTAATAAGAGAGGAAATCACAATTATAGACAGAACATCACATGACAGAATAATTGTAATAACAGCAATCTGGCCAGATGACCTGGATCAGTCCATTTAACTGTCAACAAATCTCCGTGCCATCCTATTTAAATCTTCATTAGTGCATGAGGAACTTTATTAATTGGAGTACATTACAACATAGAGTTCCTGGGTAAAAAAAAAGAAGCAAAGATGGCCGCCATGTTGCTAATGAACTATGACGTCTTTATTTGTGTTTTTTTGTCTTTTTTTAGACAGCTTTGGAATTACACAGTCTATTTAACAAAGCAGTTATCAATAATTGCTATGCCAAAAATGATGCACAAAAAACTGAGAAAAAAAAGGCATGTTTTACAGATAATGGCTCCAATGCAATTGAATAAGGAAAACTTGTTACATCTTCACTTATAGGCTGTTCAACGATAATTAGAGCGCAAAACACAAAAACGAACTGGTATGGCCAGGATGAGAATTCAACCATTCAGAAAGCCATTATTAAAACTGATTACTGTTAGTCGGGAATTCTCCAGGGGGTGGAGAAACATGGAGGAATTTGAAAAAGTAAAAGGTGTAATTAGGCGTAGTAATCAGAGGTAGTTACATAGTGGTCCCAGTGGGGGTGGGCTTGACAGGTTGATTTCACACAACAGGGCGTTAATGGGCTGGACATGTTCTATTAGCACTGCTCTATCAACTAATAACATTCTCAACATACACCTGTTGTTAAGGGAAATACAAATGCTCAAAAACATGATAATAACGAACAAATAAAATGTGCAACTGTTGAAAGAGCAGATTAGTTTGTTTGATTGGGGTTTAACGTCATACTCAAGGGTATTTCACTTTTATGACGACGGATTGTCCACTTTATAACATTCCATCCCTAATTATGGTGCAAAAATGAGATAACCACCCCTGCGATTGCCAGAACCATAACATGTACAGGTGACTCACTCATATACCTGATGGTCGACAGATGGACTAGATCCTATGAACAGTACATTGGAGTAGGATTACTATTACATGTAGTATGCGGACTGGCTACCACTAAGCCACAGCCATGGGCCCCTGATAACAATTGTATTTATGACCAAATTTTTTTTGGGGGGAGGGGGTTATATCATCAATATTCTTCTACCTTAACTTCAGTTTAAGTAATTTCATGATCAGCTAGGCATTATAATGGATTTAGATATTCAAGTTTATTTCAGAACAATAATCAATTTTGCAATTACATTTGATTAAATGGGATGTAAACTGGACATAATCTACTTAGTCGTGAATAACCTCGTGAGGCTTCATGCACCAATGGAACCAAACAACTAACCAAAAACTACTAATAGTTTCCAAAGGTATAAGGCGGGTGCTTGGAGGGCCCTTTTGTTGCTCTGGTGCTCTCTGAGCTAAAGGGGAACAGGAAGCTCATCTGTTTGTGGTGTCTGTATTGCGTCCTGTTTTATTCCTCTATTTGTCCCGTCTTGTCCTTGTTTGTTGCCAGTGGTGTCGAAAGTGGTTTCCTTCACCCATTGGGCTGGCACGTCGTCATATAAGTGAAATACCCTTGAGTACGACGTTAAACCCCAAT
>JAVFBX010202770.1:0-12504 GCA_034783855.1 Mopalia kennerleyi | reverse complement strand
GTTTTCCACCATAATAGGGCAAGGAACAGTGTGAAGTGGACAATCCGTCGTCATATAAGTGAAATACCCTTGAGTATACGACGTTAAACCCCAAACAAACAAACAAAAGAAACATTCACCAGAATCCAATCAAGTGTGGAAATGAAATACTCCAAGATTTGCCGAATCACAAGCTTGATAAATCCAAGAAAATAAGAATTTAAAAAACTTAGTTACTGACTTCCGGTTTGAAGGCAAGCAGAGAAAGATGATGAAAGTCTTATATACTACCATCGACAGTGGGTGTCTTTGGTCAGCGGTTTGAAAAAGTGTTGATAGGCTGAATTAATTCTATGCATGGCGATGCAGACGGTTAAAATGAAAGACTGATGTAATCTGATGTTTTTCAATGCCTTTGACGTTGAAATTGAACCAATACGTAAATATTTCAAGCAACAGCGACTGTAGGAGTCCTAAGTGGAAATCACAACAATCCCTCCGATATGCATTAACAGCATTATAAAGATGGCTGACACAACGTCACATAATGTGGGAACAATCCGAAGCCGATAAGTGCGAGTTTATTCTTCAGTATTTTCGTTAGTTTGGGATAACACTTTCTCAGTTTGAACAGATTTTAGTTTAGACAATTTTCCAGGATGAAACACGTCCGGGAATCGAACCCATGACCCCCAGTCAGGCACCGAATCGCCAGCCGTAAATATCGCCTACCTAGACCACTCAGCCACCCGCTCTTATTCTAGGCTAGGGAAATGTTTGTTAACAAGACCAAATGTGTATCACATAGCGTATTGTGACACTATACCACTTTGTCAATTTGTCAGACACGTAGAATTGGATTTCCAAATTTGGAGGTTACCATGATGGGAGAGACGGTATTGAACATTTTTACACTTGATACATTCAGCATCATTTGTTGGGTAAAAGTTGATGTTGTAGACCTTCTATAATAATTGCATCGTGGTAGCGTTAGACATTACTAGTTGAACAGGTTATATCCAACCCGGCTTTAAAAAAAACAATGAAAATTGGTTTTATTTCGTTTAATTTGGATTTAACATTGTAGGCCTACTTCAGGAAATCGCAAGAAAAAAAGGACATACGGTGTTTGTTGAGGTACAGGTGAGTCTTCATATAACAAGAAAATGCAACAGAATCGAAACCAAAGTATATACATTTTTACCTCAAAAGGTCATTTTTATAATAACAGATGAAACACAAAAATGTGTTGTTGTTTACAATTGTGAAGTCAACGTGATACGCGTTAAAAGCTGGTTTCCGAAATATGGGAAACCACACAAGATGGCACTGTGATACCTTACTGTTGGAATCTCCACAGGTAGGTGTGCGAATAATGTTAAGAATGAATTCCAACAACACCTCAGCAAATGACAAAACCCACAGCAGGTAGCCTACTCTGCTGTGATAATCCCGTTAATCTCCAACGCCTTGTCAATGACTCCTTGAAAAATTAGATTTAAAGGGAAAAATGTGTAATTAAAATTTCCACCTACTGTTTTCTGAACTTTCTATGTTTAACTTGAAATAGAAGTGACAAATTTTGTTAACAATTATCCCGGATTTGAGGTATCGGGATTATATAACCTGAACGTTATTGAATCATTCACACAATTCTGTAAGCAGTCGTTATTTTGTTTTTTATTCAATCTGAACTATATGTTGTCTGGGGAATAAGTTATGTATCCTGTATACATATGTAGATATTTTCTAGTGTGATATCGCATTAGGCTTGGTTTATACTTGAAAAAGAAAATAAGCGTTGTAATCGTCCAGTTTTTATGGTCACAGTTGAAAGTAAAATGAAACCAATTATGTGTTCTGTGAGGAGAAATGATATAGGAAAAGGCAACCAAGTGTTGGCGTATATATATATTAAATGACAGCGTAACAAACTTTACACGATCAGTTCAACCCTTTCAGCTAAAGGTACCTTTCACAATATTCTTAAAACAGAGTCTGTTTCGTGTTAAATATATACGTATCGTTCTGATCCGCCATGTTATATGTATAAACGGTACCATTTGTATGCCATTGAGTCACCCTGTGCCTGGAAGTGAAATAAATGAATTTGTGCTTGCTTACACTGGTTTGGCATACAGTGTGGGTAAATTTAATAAACCCCCAAATTTAAAATTAGAATAAGTATTAGTAAACAGCAAATTTGATTTGATCAATATGCAAATCTTGTTTAATATGGTGAAATGATATAAAATTGACTAACTGTTATACACGGTATTGTATAGCCATAAGTAAATTGGCGATAGTAGTATTTTCGTGTTAACATGCTATTTTTTTTAAACTTTACGTCATTGACTTTCGTTTTATGTCTTTGAAATGTTATATAATTTTTTTTTTTAATTTCTTGTTCCGTATCAGTTTTTTCAATAATATCTAGTGATTAGATTTAGGAATTTCTTTCCAACAATGAACTCAAATGAGATAAAGCCGATTTTAAAGCTAAAATCCAATTAGTTCAGTTATTTGTAACGGTGTTCAGAAACTTTGTTCAGTGAATGATGAATTTACTCATATTTTTTATTATAGAAATTTTATAACATTTCTTTAAAATTGCAAATCTTGTATGACTTTTATGACCTGTTTTGCATTTTGGTGCTGTATTCACTCGTGTATTAATAAAGAAATAAATGCTCTAGCTATCAGTTATAACACCAACCAATCAAATCATGCAAGTTTAACAAATGCATATATAAATTTTTAAAGCGGAATTCCAGTGCTACTGAAGTTGTCAAATGACCGAAAAAGTTAAAAACAATGAATCAGCAATTTATTTTGGTTCAATCTCTTTAAGTGGGTTGTGTTAAGGGAGGGGCAATATACAAGGCCAAAGCTAAGCTGAATTTCATTCAACATCGAAACTGGGCAGTATATGGCAAAGAAGAAAAAGCTGGGGCCTGCGGTTTGCAACATATTAGAAGAAATGTACACAGTAGTATAGACTTGTGTAAACAACCCGAGAGCTTTAGAAGAAGACGGACAAGGTCAAACAGTTGCCGGTGTCGTCGCTCGGGTCCGCACTGCATTTACCTATCGCGTTTGGGATGTCAATTTAGAAGGTCGATGATTCCCGTGGGAGATTCCGCGAGCTACAAACTTGCATTGATCCCGCGCGGTTGAATTTAGAATCAAGGTTTCGCGGCGCAAACAAACAGAATCGAACAAACAGACACGCCAAATTCGTCTAGCTAAGTTAGCGTTTGTTACAAAATTGCACCTTAGTTTCTTTTGTCTGGAAGCTTGGGCCAATCTAGAAGAGGTGATATGTTACTAAACGAAGCTAGGGGAGGGGTAAAAGGGGACCAATGTGCCGTCAATCGGCGCCTCCAGAAGAATTCCCCTTCTGCACGGCCTGCAGGAATGTTCACAGCCTTACGTTATTTGGTAACGCTTTTTCGAAAAACTTGTAACCCACAGGAAGTAGGGTTTTGTCGGCATTCCTTCCCCTAGCTTCACGTCCACCATTGTCACGATCGCGTTCCAGTGTTCTCTTAAAGCTGCGCGTTGAAAGCTTTTTTCACTGCTTTTCGTTTCGAGGTACACCATGTTCGGCACATTTTAATATACAACGGCCGTATAGTGAACTTTGAGAGGATATTATTCCTATCCGGTTTACAGCCAAGGCTACCTAAGCTGATGGCTGGAGGGAACATTTCCCATGGTGCTCCCCTGTTTGAAATATGGCAAACGTATTGCTATTTGAGTGGAATGCTCTTAAGTCCAGCGGGAACGGGAACTACATGTATTATGTTATCATTAATTCAGTGAGCTGTGATCAAATATATTAAAATTCAAATTAACAAAAATACTCAAAGACTGCATTTTCAAAAGCATATAGCATTACAGATATATGTAATGATAAAATATGCGTATTTCCGATTTGTGTGGATTTATGTATTCAGTAACAACCAATGTGAATTGCGTTCTTATCAAGTTAAGTTTAGTTGTACAGATGTTGTGCATCGAAGAAAAAAACACCGACTGCATTCTTGCAAGATGTGTTTAAAGCGACAGGATGCAAAAAAAACTCGAGTATGTATAGCAGTCAAAAGATCCAGCATTCAGTAGTTCTTTCACATACGTCAAATGTAGAATTGCACAACCATAAAGAAGGAAATCAGAGAAAGTTTCACTCACTATGGAATGCTGTGCATGTAGTGGCCGCTATTTTTATATCTGGCGCTTAAAATCTCTTTAGGAAGATACCTGTCGAAATTTGTTCTGAAGGTATTCACTTAGTACAAGAAAATATATAGATAAGAAAGATGAAACACAACAATGAACTAAAGACTAGCTCATTTGTGCTCCTTTTTCAAATTTCCTTGACAAAAACACTATTAATATCGCTTGTTTCAGCAGGTGTCATTCACCTGTGTTGTTCATCCTCTCGTTACGTGTCCCTCACAGCGGGGGACAAGAGGCGGTTATCTGTGCAGAGGGGCTGGGCGTCCGCCCGAATGCTCCTTCCGCTATAACCTTTGCATGTGGCATCAACATACCCAAAACATCAATACATTTTCTACCGAGTCTTCAAATATACAGACTGATCGTTCGCCCTGTTTGCTTTTAAATAACCTTCAGTGAGCACTTCCAGTATAAGAACACTTTCATATCAGGGAAATTAAGCTAACATTGCTTGATTGGGGTTTAACGCCGTACTTACGGTTATTTCACGGTGTGCCAGTCCAATGAGTGACGGAAACCACCATCGACGCCACTGGCAGCAAACATAAAAGCACAGGACAGTCACAAGACGTAATATAAAGACACCAGATCAGCTTCATTTTTGCCCCTTAGCAGCGAGAGCGCCAGGGCAAAAGGAAGATTTATCTCAACCCTCCGCTGAACTAGAATTGAAGAATATATGTTCTACGACACTATAGCTGAATTCCAAGTTCAGATAGAATAACAGATCTTTGTAGTATACATAGGCCTACATGTATCTTCACATCGTTTATTTTTTATCTCTCTTTAAGTGTAAATCACTTCTACTGTTGCATTATAGATGTGGTTTTGCATTTTAAAACATCTTGTAAAAAATGTAATATCACAATATTAAAATTGATTAAAAAAAAACCCCGATATACAAACAATGTGAAGTTGACAGGGTGGAAAACATTTAAATGTTATTGGTTCAATATAGCTCCCCCAAAAATGTTCCCATGCATCATAATAATGCTATGAAACATACATTCTATAAACGGTAGATATTATGACTACTGTTCCCTAGTTAAATACACCGGAGTACCTGCCTACCTGTGCAAAAAACAGTATTTTCTTACAATTGTGTGTATTTTTGTGATAAAACATATAGAATTGTAATTTCTGTGAGTATTTTGGTGTCCTATTGGTGTATTCAACATAAGTATGTTCAGAATACTCCACAGGTATGGGTATTTTTAACATGTTCTATGTATTTTTTTTATGAGGATTGAAGTATGTATTTACATTTTCTTTATTTTTCAACATTGCTGTTCTTCGTAACTTGTATAAAGATGTTATCCAGCAGCAAACTGTCTGTAAGAGCCAACACATGTTAACAGAGCCGCCAAGAGAAGTTTTGAGCCGCATGGCAAACGGAAACTTGGCTCCCCATCTCCAATATATCATCAAGTGCCCTATTAAATTAATTCGTTGGCCCCTCGCTTCCTGAAACTGGGGTTACTTCTGTATGAAGAATTTGATATCCATCATGCGAAAATGTCATTCAGATATTTACGAAAGCACACATATTATATTGTTTGCCTTACTGAAGGTATATACCTCGTTTTTTTCCTCGTTTGGCTTGTGGCCCCCCCTGCAGATTTTGACCGACAGTGTCCCTTCATGACAAGAGTTATTATAGCTTTTGTTGTGGTATTAGATAAGGGACTTTGTTCTTTCACTTTCAATTTTTTATACAGTAATAACGCTGTGGTTTGCCAGAAATATGTCCATTCATTATTTCAATGTAGTACTGCAGGGGTCAGCGTTTCCTCTGACATTATACACAAAATCTAAAAACAAACAATAAACTGTGCAAGCATGTCTTCAGACCTCTATGCAAACGTGGGGCTGTATGTTCTCTATCCGGGTCTTCTCTCTGCCATGATAATATCCACAAGCTCTGTTCATCTCCATATAATATATTTACATATGATATAAACCTGCTTTTCACAGATAGGTATTTAGGTAAACCCATGCATGCAATATATTAAGATACATTCATTCTGTATTTGACCCAACACCATGAACGAGGGAAATGAAATAATTTGTGATTCGTCTAAGAATGTTAATCCTTAAATACCTACATCAACTAACCCAGTTCTTCGATTTATTTTTAAAAAAACAAAACAACCTTTTCCTCTAAGACAAAAACAATTTGTTTTATCATTACCATATCCAAAGATTACAGGAGACTACTTGCAGTGATATTGGAATGGGAACAAAACCCACAAGACTCCTATTCCTGACGGATGCTGGATTCCGCTCTATTTCGCCAATATCCGGTAGAATCCGCCATGTTGATGGGTTCTTAGTCTCGTGAATAGCAGCATAATACGCTTGTTAAAACGACTGCATTATACCGTTATTCCCGAAACCATCCGAACCTTTCCAATCTTGTCGACATATAGCCAAAGACTTGCACCAGATTTAGCTGAAGATAAAATAAGATTCGTTTAATAAAGGTGGACTAATATCCAAATAATAACCTATGAAAGATTCACAGAACACAAGCATACAATTTGTGACCGGGACGGAAACAACGAGTTTGGGAGAAAAGGTCCAATCCTAACATCTGGAAGCGGCCCGTTTCACAACAAACCGATCTTCTGGTATTTTAGAAACACTATGTTAAAGCAATTATTGTTTTGTGAAACAGAACGCTGGATCCTAAATTGATTGTTGCAACTACATGTACTTATATGGGCACTTTCGTAGCATACGTTTTTCTTTTAGGCAAAACTTAGAGTTAAATATCTTCAATTTTGTGTGGTTGGAAAGAATTACTTTGATAGACACAACTCTCCCCCATAACCAATAAGGTGCACTACTGGCTTTATCTAAGCAAAACATCGCGTAACATTAAAGATAACACTTTGATTGACTACCTGTACACTACAAATAACGCGAGTGCGTCGAGCAGGCGATCTATGGGTGTGAATTTAAGTCCTATAGCAAAATAGACAATTATATACCTTTAGTGTTATTAATTGATGGTATTTCTTAGACGTGAGATAGACACTGTTTTTACTGAAAGCATAAAGTTGTTCAAAAATCCTTTCAGTTTGACAACTGGATTAGAATACAGCTTTGATTTTGCTATGTATATTTGTGACTTGAGTGGACTATTAAAGGTATAATGCTGTAAGGTCCCAAAGAGCCGGGAATCAGCGGAGGATAAATGAGGACATGGACCTCTGAACACTCCACATGGCTGTATCTGAGCAAACATAGCGATTTCGCGAGGTTATGCCAGGTTCAACTCGGGCAATCACTCTGAGAAGTTATCCGTACAGAGAGACCGGAATATTCTCTATGAAAGACACCACCAGAAACGCTCAGGACAACCAATCATAAAAGCAAATTTAATTCAATGTACAAATTATTTTTTTAAACATATAAACCTGTTTTGAGGATGGAAATGGTCTTCTTCTCTGCCTTATATGGGACAACAGAAATGCTTCACCTTCACAGCAGACACAATGTGATCAATTGATTGATTGTTTGGTGTTTTACGCCGTGCATGTTTAAGAGTATTTCACTTATATGACGGCGGTGTACTCCAACAATAATGGACACCAGCAAAACAATAAAATGTTAAGTGTTTTGTATTCTGGAATAACTTTCTGTGTTTTGGATCTGCTTTTAAAGTTTCGCACAACGTACAAAATGCTTGAGATAAATTTACTACTAGTCCTGTGATAGGCCTACTCTTACACAAAAAGAACTATCAAACCTATGGTCGACCGTCGCATGTTAATTAAAAGTATTTATTGTTCCCAGTTCTTTTAGTTCGTGTATCTGTATTAGTTTCCAAATTTAAAAGTAAAAACAAAAACCATATCTTTAAAAAAACAAAACAACTAAACATTGCATGATTTTGTACGTTTAACACATACAAACAAGAATAAAGTACCCATGCAGTGCATAAACTATGAAATATCATAGTATACAGGTGAACAAAAGAAAAACACCATATAATTCTGGTGAATAAAGGCGAAACGCCATATAATTCAGGTGAATAAAGGCGAAACACCACAGTATTCAGGTGAATAAAGGCAAAACACCATATAATTCAGGTGAATAGAGGCGAAACTCCATATAGTTCAGGTGAATAAAAGGCGAAACACTATATGATTCAGGTGAATAAATGGCGAAACACCTTAGTATTCAGGTATTTACGGCAACGTCATGTAAAAACATTAAGAAAGTTCATCATGTGGATAAAGTGTGTGCTATGACCGGAAAGCTGCTCGTTATAAAAGTTTATTCCCGATTCTGAAAAAAAGATATAGGTCATTCACGAATGACACGGAAGGAAGATAGGAAGTCAATGATTGGGTCAGACATGGACTCACTACTTCTATCTTTATTCAGTTTTATTACTATGTATAGCTTTTTTTTCAATCTCTTACAGTCGTTGTAAAATATTTAACATAGGCTAAATAGTGAAGCATAACGGATACAAACCAGCATATCAACATAACAACGACAACATGCCATGAAATGATATTGTTAAAACCCTGAAATCACACAAACAGCTTTGTGGGTATTTTGTTCTCAACCAATGCGTCTTTTGTACCGAATCTTGAAAATCTTTATCTTAAGGGTTGCTTGTTTTATTTCTAATGTTTTAGTTCCAACTGGACAAACATTTCTACGCAATAACGTGCTAATATGTTCAACTGATTAAGTAACATTGGAGGGCTGATAGAAAAATAACATGTGGCTGTCAAATATTGAAAGACCAACTGTCTAAAATGTAACATTGTTCCATTGTTTAGGCTGTATATCAACATTCAAACACAGAATGTTTATTTATTTGTAACCAGAATTGCAATGGTGTTCAAAAAGCAATAAATGTGGGGGGTTTTTCACTACAGTTGTTATTGGTTATAGTGCTTTGTCTGGAAGTCTATATCGGTGTCGAGCAACGGACACTGGTTAAATACCATATCGCAAACTAATATGCACACATTAAATAAAAAAAACCAAATTGGCAGTTTTGTTTTCCAGATGAACAATAGACGGGACTAGTGTTACAACATTAAGCCGATCTGTTTGTGTGGTCATCGTATTGCGTCACGTGATTGTCCTGTGTTGTCATCGTATTGCGTCACGTGTTTGTCCTATGTTTTCATCGTATTGCGTCACGTGATTGTCCTATGTTGTCTTTGTTTGTTGCCAATGTCGTCGAAGGAGGTTTCTTGCACCCACTGGGCTGGCACACCGCCATCTGAGTGAAATAACCTTTAGTACGGCGTCAAACCCCAAATAAAGCAAAACATTTCCTAGATCCAATGAGGATAAATTGACAAAGAAGCAATTGAGTACATGTATAATGACTTCACAACTAGGCAGAAAACAGGCACATGTTACGAGATGGTTATTGGAAAATAAACTGGAAATGTTAATCTATTCGTTAAAAATTGATATATTATATATCAAAGAGAGATTTTAAAAACTGACTTTTAATGATTGTTAAGGTTAAGTAAGGATTAGTAATCATGCATATCTTAAGGAAATTAATCAGGATTGGTTTTCATGCATGCCTTAACGAAATTAATCAGGATTGGTATTCATGCATGTCTTAAAGAAATTAATCAGGATTGGTATTCATGCATGTCTTAACAAAATTAATCAGGATTGGTATGCATGCATGTCTTAAGGAAATTAATCAGGATTGGTATTCATGCATGTCTTACGGAAATTAATCAGGATTTATATTCATGCATGTCTTAAGGAATTTAATCAGGATTGGTCTTCATGCATGTCTTAAAGAAAATTAGTCAGGATTTGTATTCATGCATGTCTTATGGGAATTAATCAGGATTTGTAATCAAAATTATTAGGGAGGTTAATCAGGTTTGTTACTACTATTGTAAGTCATAACGCCATGTGGAAATTGTTATTATGTCAATAAGAGTGCATTTGAGCGCCTCAATTGATATGAATAAACACAGATATTAAGTTAGGTCTATGTAAAATGATAATAAATAATCACAAGTCTATATAGATCCCAATCGTGTATTTATTTTAAATGCTTATAAAGTCAATGATAATTTGATCCATACGGCATTTTGTCTTAGTAAAAAACCATAATAAAAATCACGAAGCCAAGAGACAAATAAAAACAAGTTTGGGTAAACTTCTATTCAAGAAGAAATCCTTTATAATTTAAAGTTAATAAGCTTATATCTCGATGACCACAATACTATGACTATAATTGAAAGATACTTACGCCGCTGGTTCTTTCCTGTAAATGCAGACAAACGAATGGGTGAATTGGTTTTGGTCAATTTATCAAAACAAAACAAACCCATTCGAATGGTGAAATGATGCTTGTTCCATCTAAACCAGTTAAGGTCTAGGAGACTATCCGAAAGTCCGCTTCCAAAATGTGTTTCCAGGCGTCCAATTGTACTGCAAAGATAATGTCGTTTCGTGCGAGCACATCTCATGTCAATTGAACTTCTTTAACTTTAAAATTTGGTGACAACAACTATTCACAGTTGAGGGCAGACTCCTGTGCTTCACCTTGGGCTGACTTCACACAACAGCTTGTCACATTTAGCTACAGTGTCTTAAAGAACATTTCCATCGAATTGCACTTGGAGGTTTAAGGGACTAGAGCGGACGCAGTGTACCCCTTATCGTGGCTCGGACGCACCGACACTCTGGGTTCAATGTGACTGCGCTCAAAGAAATAAACCCGCCAAGACAAATTTGCACCTTTGTCACGTGATAGCGTCCTCTAGATCGCTCATTGATGGAGCACAGAACCGGATGTGTGTGATCAACTGAAAAATTTCCCTCCGCAAACAGAAGAACGTTTGACAAGGCTGCGACCGTTTGCTATTCCCGGCAAAGAAAATCCACGCTAGGTGTGGTACCTTTGTTTTTAAGAGAAGAGTAAACAAAGAAGTTGGGTCTCTCGTAAAGTGATATACCTTCTCCATTGTTCTTTTTCTCCACATAAACTAAGTACAGTGCATGTTCTATATAGTGTCGTACAATTTGAAGCTGTATCGTTTCGGATAGTTAGATCCAGTAATAACTTCTACGGCAATCGTGAGCAATGAGCAGACAGTTATAAAAAAAATACAAAAACCCGACATTATCCTATTTAGAACAGTGTTTCATGGTTCGTTGCTTATCCTGCCAGAACCCAACTCCCTAACAGAACCTCATTCTGCGTTTACCACCCCAACAGAATCCCAGTACACAGTTATATCTACCATATAATTCTATTGAAAAACGTTTAAAATACAATGATAAATAAACGATTTAAACAAGCTTCAGTCTCCAAACATAAACCCCTTAAATGGCTTGGTCTTCGTCATTTTGCATTGTTTTACTCTTGAGTACTTTTTTTTGGACAAAAGCCTAATGATGAGAATGTTCACAAGAATTCCATGACTTTGATTAAAGGCGAGGACTCATGTTGTCAAAGCCACGGCATTTTAACCTAAAATAAAAACTAGAAATAAATGTAGTGTTTATAATGTAAATACAGCTATAGTATATTTGAACTGCTAGCATTCGAACACGTTACTTGCCAGGATGTTAAGTGCCTTACGTCTGCCTGGTAATATCTCTTCCAGTTGACCAACAGAAAATGGTGTCATAGACATGCTTTCAGTCTCAACAACATGCTCTTATTTTCTTAGATCTCCCCGCATTCTGTCATCAGCGTCGATGTTTAAGCCCTTGGGCTACACTGCAAACTGAAAGCAATCTTAAATGACGTAATGTTTATTAGCGTGGCTGCAATACTGTTTACACAGCGAATAATACGTCACAATAAATGTTCTGTGTGTTGTAAGATTTGTGGCAAATGTCGCTTTATTTTAAAAAGACACGATCGCTGAAAACTAGGCTTTATCAACAAAGTTGACTGACTTCCGCGGTATATTCGTTCATTAATTCGTTAATAATTAATCATTTGAGTTATAAAAACAATCCTTTGAATTTATATCTTGTGCTTTGTTTAGCTAAAACCTTCTCACCTTGGCTCAGTTTGGGAATAATACATAACTCAATGATTCTGTTATATTGTACAAATATAGATAAGTTTGAATGGTTAAAAACGAATTAACTTTAAATGGTCAATAGATTGTCTTTTGAAACAACTTTTGTGTAAGCAGTATTATCATTCCGCAGGAGGGGTTGGTGCGGGTTGTGAGCCAAACGGACACAGATGGACAAAAAGACAAGACTGGACGGCTTTGAATGATCGATCCGATCAAAGATCTGGATCGTCAG